>VZSR01001342.1:8568102-8604335 GCA_013398615.1 Brachypodius melanocephalos
GCTCCATTTTGGAACAACAAGAATAGGGATGGTACCTGTGGGACCTTAGCATCCCACTGTCGGGCTTGACAAAGATTTTACCATTGTGTATCCCTTCCCTGCAGGCCTAATAATTCCTAGAACAAATGGGCAGTCGAAGGCTGTTCGTTATCTTGAATCCACTTTTCTTTAACGTGTTTTGTTGTAATGGTTTTTCTCAGTATGATTTAAAGACTATGAAGCAGGGCTCCAATTCTTCTTCCTTGAGGAGAATTACTGGCCTGATTGTGCTCTGGGGTAAGAGGCGTTCTCTGAAATACTTCCTTGTTTTAGGTGTACTGAACACTTGCTTTTCTCCTCCTGTATCACTCTGTTCTGTGCTTTCACCCTCTGTTCTATCCTTTCCTTTTTGTTTGCTTCTCCTTTTCCAGGGCATTTTGAAACAATTTTGCTTGCTGGAAGTAATATAGATTGTAATTTGGTGTTGAACTCTGTCTCTGCACAAGAAAAAAAAGTGTGGTCGTTTGTATTTTCTAGAATGTTTTTTGTGATGTTCACATTAGCAATGCATGTATTGGTTTAAGAGTGCAATCACTAAAGTAAAATGTAGCTGCTTTACATGATGTTATGACTAACAGACACTGTTATGCTACAACCTTTCAGCAAGACACGGCTACTCTTCATTTGTGATGGAAAAGCTGCTATAAAATTGAAAAAAATAGCTCTGCAGGGAGACCATGCCATGACCTGAAAGCTAACAGCACGTTTACAGCTTAATAAAGGATCTTAAAGGAAAAGACACATTTTTCTGTTGCTTTGTGCTTTGACTTTCACTATGTGTGTACTGGAAGATGAAATCTTTTGTTACTCCTTTCGGAGAAGCAGTTCAGCTGGTTTTAAGAAAGCATAGAATAAAACCAAAATTGCTTGTGTCTATGCCTACTGCTGTTTGTAAGGTAAAGGTTGGGGAGGAGTGCAGTCTACGACAGGAGTGACAGTAGACACATGATAAAGACAGTGCTGTTAAGGTTTTTATGAGGGTTTAATATGGCTTATTTTACTTATAGAAATACTCCGTACGAGCCTTAATTACTTAAGGACTGTGCTAATCTTAGTTCACGCATCTTAATTTGAAATGCCCCCATACCCCACCCAGATTGCAACAAACCCCTTCCTTCACATTCAGTGACAGTTTTGGACTCAGACAGGCAGCTGAGTTGAAAATATCCCCGTTATCCAGTATGCCTCTGCCTGAGAGCTTGGCTTCTAAATGCAACATGTTCCAAAGAAAGAATGCTCTTCTGGTGAAGTTAGTGCCATCCATGTCACCTTACTGACAAAATAATTCCTTCTGCTTGTTCTTGCTACACAGGAAAAACTTTAGACACAGAACATTCCCTACTACATTTGGAGCAGAGGGATTGCAACAGCCTGGCAACCACATGGGCTCAGCAGTCCTTCTGCTGTTCTGCTGTGATTCGTACCCCAGTTTTACCACCACCTTGTCTCAAAGTGAGGGGATCAGAATGACCAAACCCACATGGCTCTTAAATAGGCCTCAGGCTTTTCACAGAGTGCCATGATGGTATTCCCTATAGGTATACCTTATTCTTCAAGCATTAAGTCTGGGGATTTCCCATAAAATCACCTAGAAGAAGTAGAGAAAATGACAATGAATGCCTCAGTGTGCTATTCTTTTTTTACAGACCTGTGGTGTTTTATCTGCCCAATAGGACCAAGAGTGGTTCAACAGAATTGTACTGTTCTAAGCAACAGGATTGTACTAGTCTAAGAAACAAAAGGAGATTCCTGTAGGTGTAGAAAACCTATTTGCCTCACTTCAGAGATAAAATATTATTTAACTCACTGTCAATCCAAGCTCTATGGAGCAAATCCATTGTCATCCACAAAAGAGCTCAGAAAAATGTTAAGTGAAATGTGTATATAGGATGGAACAGGGGAGGGAAATGGAGGAAGATGTTCTTTCAGTCTAGGCTTAAATGGAAAGATTATTCAGACAGGATTTCTTCTTTCAAAGCTAAAAGGACTTTATAATCTGGACATGGGGACATAGGTAGGGCAGGTTAGTACCATCTGTGGCTGAGGTTGGGGTGCAGACACGTACAGTTACAGGCAGAGGAATCTCCAGCAGTGCAATAGTGATGTAGGCTGCCAGGGTGACCTCGTCATTCACTCCACCCTGCAGGGAAACACACAAGTACTTGTTGATCCCACACAGTGCCACTGCCTTCTCCTTGTGCTACCTATCTACATCCTGCAGGGACAAATTCTCCCTGGGCTCCTTCTCATGCTGTGTCTTTCAGAAGATGCTGCTGACTTCCTCCTGCTTCTGTGTTAGCCCATATATATAACTCCTCACTCCTTCCCACACCCCAAGTGCTTAAATAGCTCTGTTGATGCCAGAGCAACTTATGGTCAAGTTCCAGCCTGACAAAACCCATGTGGAGTCAACCAGGAGACAATTCACCTTCATGGCATTATTCAGGAGAGTCCCAGAACTGCGGAAACAGCCGTTCTCCTTCTGCTTTTGAGTGAGCCAGGTCAAAGCATCCTGGATGTGCTTCTCCTCTATGAAGATATGAGGCCGGGCCTGGGCAAAGGACTTGAGGACAAAGGCTGTGAGCCTGAAAGTGACAGAGGGAACCAAGACATCCTGAGTAGGCCCTGTATCCATCAGAGGTCAGAGGGCCCATTTAACGTCACCTCCACCTCCATTCCAAACTCCACAATGGCCAAGTACAAGAGAGCATTGAGGAAGGAGAGGGCATGAAAAGCAGAAACAAAAACCCAGAGGTACTGAAGTCTTACCAGGTATTTCCAACTTGCCCATAACGTGGCCCAAAGGTGCTATAAGAACCATCCCGGTGTTTGTACTTCAATTGCCTCTGATACCCTGAAATGAAGAGTGAAAATATATTTCAGTTGCCACAGTGCTTTTCAAGGAGCCATGCAAAGGAAATGCAGCAGACATGGGACACACTGTCCCCCTTGGCTATGGCACAAATGTGACCTATGCTGCTCAGTATTACAAAAGAAGTTCAGGGAAACCCCCAGCTTGGAATATCTGTATTCTTGCGCTCTTCCTCTCTCCAAAAACACCTGGAAACTGGCTATTTGTGGTCATTGCTCCTCTCTACCCAGGACTTCATGAGGACAGGTAAATGCATTCCAGACTTGAGAGAAATGGAAGAAGAATTCTCAGAGGAGAACTGATTAAAAATATGAGTCCTATGCAGGATAGGAATGCAGAAAACAGGATAATTTTCTTTGGAGGAAATGCAATTTTCCTGCAAAAAATAACTGAGTCACAACAATCCCTTGCTAGCTGGCAGATGCCCACCATGTCAATACGTACTGATGTTGTGTCTGTCATCATGCCCTAGCTAATGTGGTAAAATTCTGCCCCGGTCAAAGATGAGCAATACTTTCTACACCTCATATAACCCTTTTCTTATGGAGGGAAATCCTAAGTTATTGCCAGCCCTAGACTTTTTCTGTGTTCCTTTTTGGATGCTGCTTTCTCTTACCCTGTGCCTTCAACTGAGTGTAGGATTCCTTCTTATGGATACTGTACTCTATACCCCTAACCTGCCAGCACTCTGTTCCTTTCTAGAGACAGCTTCCAAAAGATCAGCCAGGCCAGCAGCCAATCGTGTCCTTATCCAGTAGCCAAGGAAAGGGATGAACAAAGGCAAAAGCTCACCGCTCACTAAGTATCCAATGGCCTTGGATTTGACCTCCTCATTCAGCTGCCCTGTCTTGTTCAGATAGTCCAGGACGTAGATGTTGGGTGCAAACAGGACCATGTTCTGCTCCCCACAGCCAAAGGGCATCTGGAGGAGCTGGTGCAGGTTCTGCATGGCACTGCCCAGGATGTCACCTGGGCAATGGGATAATTCACAGTGTAAATTGGCCATTAGGCTGAGCACAGCCTGAAGTGGCAGTGTTTCAAAACAGCATGTGACACTCTGGGGAGGTTTCACTTACCTAGCACTGAGAAATACGCTCTGGCTGAGCCATCCACCACAGTCTCTGGGAGAACCAAGGATACTGTCTCCGACACTGACTCTTCTGGGGTAAAAAGCAGATTAATTTGGTTACAATTCTGGATGTATCTACAATGCATGGGTAGCAGCTATCCATGGTGAGACACTACCCCCTGAAGAGCGATTTCCTGACTTCAACAAATCCATTCATCTGTAACTTTGTTGATGAAGTTTCCCATCCAGCAAATTTTGTACTGGGCATGCAAAACCCTCACACACAGATTGTCATGGACTTCTACACGGCACCATCAACAAGCCTTGACTGACAAATACACCTTTTCCAGCCTATTTTTCTGGCCTTTTCTGCTTTGGTGGGCAGACCTGGCTTATTGCAGAGTCTGGTTTGTGATTTTACATTCTTGTAAATCAAAGGCATTAGAAATAACAGTGTCAAATCCCAAATACTCTCTCCTTGCATTGGCCTGGCCAGCCTCATTTCCTAAAAGATGTGCTTCTCCCCCTCTAATTGTAGACATTATTACATACTCAGGTCGTCTTCTACAAGAAGAATTGTTTTCACTAACAGTTGGACAAACATCTATTTTGTTCAATTTTATCAGATCCCTACACCTTTCTTCTCAGAGTGGAGCGCTCACAAACCTTTTAGCACACCTTTGTCTTTAGTTTCTACCTCAGCTAAGGAAGTTTTGGCAGACAGACAGCTCTTACCAGACGCACAGAGCAGAGAGTTGTACGTGGTTTCCACTTCAGTCCCTTCCGGCTTGGGGAAAAAGGCAAGGAAAAAAAAAGGCAAAAAATGAGAAACAACAGCAACAAAGAAAAGGAAGAAATATCAAAAGGGAAAGTAAAAGGCACTCTGAAAATTGCCTAGAAATTTTTCTCATTCATGTGCTAAACTGAGGATAACTGAGGACTGTAAGATACTGGCTAATTTCAAGTATGAAATGTAATAAATTTTCTTTTCTTTCTTATTGCTGAGAGAGGCCCTGCAGCTTCACAGGTTGTGATGGAGATAACAGGCAAGGTGATGTTATCAACAGAGACACAGGACCTGGTTATTCAGGTTGCCACTCACTGTGGCCCAGCCCAGCAGAGCTCTCCATGTTGTGGTGATGGCTGAGTGCCTGGCACTTTGGGAGGATATGTATGCAAGAACTTTGACTGGTGGCAGCTAGAGAACTCCAGTGCACCTACAAGTGACGTGCTACAACAACCAAAATTTAAATGTGTGCCATAGTCACCTGGCTTTTAAGTTCTAGTCTAGTCTTCAAAGTCAGAAAAGAATCCCTGTTTTCTGTTGAGATGGGTGAAAATATTTTGCAGAAAACTGAGGAAATAAATGTTTACTAGCAAACTTTTTTTTCAGTCAGAATTTATTTTAGTGAGATCCCTGCACCAATTTTTTAACCTCTGAATAGGAGAGTTCCCATTGTTTCACTACTGGTTTCCAGCTTTTGCCAGCATGTAAACAATGGTGTTATTCTCCTCACCTTCTCACAATCAGAATACTTTGTCTCTCATTCTTCAGTATGAAAAGACAGGAAAGTATTAAAAGAGCAGAAAAAGTTTTTGTGACAGCTCTATGACACAGCTAAATGCTTCTGTTTGAAAAGGCACCCTCTGGTTTGTTTCAGTATGTCATTCTCATATGCAATTAAATGAGAAATCCATTGTTTTGTTTGATTTTCAACAGGAAGTTAACAGACACAAACTGTAATTGTTTGAAAGATTTTCCTTTCCAGATGAGAAATTCCTGGGTGAACAAAATCCCTCTTCCCAAAGATCTCTCAATGGGGCTGGGTTTCTCCAGGGGCAGGAAGATGCCCTGGGGCCTCTGGCACACTCACTCCTCTCTCTCTCTGGGATGCATTGCCTGCTGCAGGGAATATTGTCATCCATGTGCTCAAGACAATGCAGCCTCACCCCAAGCATGTTACACTGTATCTGTCCCTGCTAATTAATTGTTCAGCCTTGGATGCTAATCTCCTATTCCATCCCATCAGGGCTTGCTGTAAGATTAATTACCACATTACAATAACAGGATAGGATGGGCAATCTCTCAGACACCCTGACAGAAGTAACCCTAGTACTTGTTCAGTAATTTACATTCCCCTGCCATCTGCAAGAAAAGACTTTACAGTGCTCTGTCTTCTTGTATCTTCAAAGAACAAAACTGTCTTTTTCCTGAAGGGTATATGAAATTAGGAAAATTTCCTGAAATGTTAAACAGTTGTTCATGCATTATACATTCAAATACATTTGTAAATAATTTAAAAAAAAAAAAAAGTCTAGCAGATAGGACTGTTGCTCCATCATTACATTCCAGTTAGCAAAACATTTCCTGGAGCTACATGAATCCTAGCTCTGCCTTACTGAAGGCTGGACTGTCTGCAATGTAAGGAGGACTTATTATAGAGATTTCCCTATACAATAAGCTGGTACTTTTTGTTTGCTAATAGCAGCATTGGGAATCTTATACTGAGGATTAATTTATGACTGGCAGCTTATTATGTGAAAAGTTATGCTTTTATCATTGCAAAACACTGCTTATGAAAAGAAGTGTACAAAAGAATGTAAAAATGAAAGGTTAGTCACATTGTTTTGAACATTCTTAGAAGTGTAATAAAAACAATTCAAAACAGTGGTGGTAGTTTTGTTTAGAAATATTTGTAGATTGTAGTGATTGTTCCATATTGCAGAGAACATGGGCTGGAGGAGAAGCATAAGCTTTCTGGCTAGTGTTTTATTCACAGCCTATCCCTGTGATTTATTACAGGCAAACCCAAGGATTTCTCATTTATCCCTGATATGATGTGTCTCAGAAAAGCCTGTCATTATCGTCTGCCTTATTATTCCTGCCCCTCTATGTAATGTAAGACTCTGCTTTGACTGTGAGATGGCAGCATTATGAGTTATGAGCTCTCTTGGCCTGCCTTAGATTTATCAGTACTTCTTTTGTAAAAGCTTCCAGAATAAGAGTCCCACAAGCCATTATTGCTGCTCTCACGGCTAAACCAGAAAACCTTTATCACACAGCAGCTCTTGCTGTTCCTGTTGGTACTTTTCTGTGCCACCAAAATTAGCAGCCCACGCACCTCCACCAGCAGCTGTCTGATGACCGTGTCCTTGCGCCCTTTCTCAGGGGTCTCCACAATGTAGTTCCCGCAGGGCTGCTGGTTCTGTAGGGCCTCAGTGGTCACTGAGAACTCCACCTGCCCTGGAGGAAACAGGGATCAGTCAGCCCTGCCAGGCAGAGCCAGGGAAATACGGGGTTATGTTTGCGCTGGGAACTCTGTGATGCATTTCAGAGAAGCTTTTCCAAGAGGAGAACTAAATCTGAGACAGGGTTTTTATCTTGATCCAGATGCAGCCTTCCAGATCACCTCCTTTATGATGGCCACTGAAGCAGGTGTTAGTCCATCAGCATGAAGAGTAGTGAAGGAGAAGGTGTCATAAATCAGCTGGTCTTTTTCTGGTAGGCTTCAGAGAAAGTAAGCTTTGATTAAAAATTTTCAGACCCTTTCACGTTAAGACAAGACATTCTCAGCTCCAGAACCGGAATGTCTAAGTTCTTTGCATGCATCAAGGGAATTTGTGATTTCTATTAAAATGCTGGGAAAGCCACTGCCTGGAATACATTTTTTGTTTAGGACCTGCAAACACTACACCCAGTGCAGTGAGTCAACCTCAGGGTTGGACTTCTGACATACAGAAGATCCTTCCAAACACGTTTGGAGTCACCTAGCTCCTCACACCAAAGATCTGATGCCACACACTGATATCTGATCCCAGCATCTTCTTGTCGTCTGGTCTCTTACCGAGAGATCTTGGTGTTACTGCCCAAGCAAGAGTTTTCCTTTCATTCACACAGATGCAGTAGGATTCTTCCTGTTTCCCCACTGGTGCAGCCAGGAAATGTGTAGATTCAGCCAGAGACACACTGACCTGCCAGGTGTACAGAGAGGGGTCATGAGGTTTGGACTCACGGAGAAGCTGGAGCTATTGCAGACAATGCAGTGCATGGAAATAGGGAGTGGAGCTGGTTATACTGTGGGACTGAGGACATCATGGGTATTGCAGAGCAAGAATTGCCTGATAAAGGAGGAAATGGCTGAAATTTGTGCAACTGTAGGAGATCAGGGAGGTAAGTGTAGAGAATAGGATCTTTGGAAAGGAAAACGATTCTGGGAAAATGAATAGCACAGACCAGCTGTGCCATGAATTAAAGATCTCCCTCATGATTAGTTAGGTGAAGAGATAAAAACCCCAGCAGTGGGAAAGCTTGTAAAGGAACAAAGAAAAGTAGAATCAGAGAACAAGGAAAAGTGGAACAAAGAACTTGAAAATAGCAAACAAAATAGGAAATACAGGGATATAAGTGAGAGTGCATTGGAATGAGTGGATAAATGCCCCTCCTTGTCTCAGCTTCATTCCTTCTGGAATAAAAATCTGTATTCACAAAAAAAAAAAAGAGCAAAGGTGTTTGAGATTCTGTCCTAATCCCTTCCCAAATTTCCTCTTGTCTTTTTTTGTTAGAAAAAGGTACAAGTAAGAATGGTGAAGCTATATAGATCTCCTCAATGTTTTAAGGACAGATGCAACAAATTACAGGAAGTCTGCACATTCCAGCAAATCTGTGAAGTTTTGTGAGAGGAGACTAAAGGCCGAACACAAATATCCACCCTGGTGAACCTGGAATTTCCATTTGGGTATGCAATGATTCTGTCATCTGTGAAGAACCCAAGCTCTCTATTCCTGTAGAATAATGACATAAATTTGTGATGACAAGGCTGGGGGTCTCAGTAGAGAGCTTCAGGCTCTGAATCAAAAGCAGCTTTCAAAACTTTGGCAGGAAAACACATTCCCTCTTCATTGAATACAACAAGGGTTCGTACATATGTACACATATACGAAATTACATTTGCAGATCAGTCATCTGGCTTGGAACACCTTGTTAAAAGTGGCCCACTGTAGTCTCCCCCAGGCTGAGCAAAGCTGTGAACTTCTCTTACCCTGATGCAGGCAGGCAGGTAGTTGAACACGGTGGCTTTCAGCGTGAAGGACTCCCCACGCACGACAGAGTAGGGCATGGTGAGCTCCACGAAGAAGGGCTGGAAGGCTCTGAGGGACACTGTTGGGGACAGGCCAAAGCCCTTGTCTGCTGACGTGCAGAATGCATTGGCTTTCCACTCAGTGATGGTGTCAGGGATGGTCACCTCTAGATCAGCTTTTCCCTCAGAGCTGGTGAGGGGCAGAGAACAAGATTTCAGTGATATTCTGATGTTCACCTATTCTCCTCTCAGCCTACTGAACAACATCTGCTGACAGCAACCCCCTGACCAGCTGGGATACAGGCATTGGCTTTTGCATGTTCCTCTAAAGCATTCTATACTTAGTATCCTTAAAAATTCCCTCTGTCTACTAGAAATACTCCTCCCACTGAAATACCCATGCATCCACTCGGGCTTTAACCTAGTCCAAGGTTTTGGCCTAGTGACCCCACTCCACATTCCCTTAAACACTTACTTCACTGAAACTATGTCCCAGATCCAGGTCTCAGGGAAGTACTTCCGGACAGTCTCCATAGGATTGCCGTCAACCTCGTTTTCTGCTATGTCATAGCTCAATTCTCCATGCAGATTCATTGTAGCGACTAACAAATTTATTCAAGGACAGGAAGAAAGGAAAACGTGTCAAACTCCATTCTGAACCAGGAACACACTTTCCCTCCAGGTAGCTGTTATTCTTAGGTCAAGTTTTAAAATTGAAAGAATAGCTATGACCTCTTGGCCACTGGAAACATTAATTTCTCTGTTGCCACCTCAGTATTTAGTTTTTCTTAATGTTCTTAATGTTCTTAATGTTCTTAATGTTCTCTGCTCTTCTTACAGAGATTGGATGGAGTTGAGCATTCTTGCTCCACTGTCAGCAAATCCCTTAGCACCAAAAAACCCATGCATGATGATGCTATTGAGGCTATATTTCTATAGCAATACAGAATCAAATGTGAAACTTATTGTCCCCAGATGTCACCATGGCACACAGTTTAATAATCTGGTTGAATTATAGATGAATTTTATATACAATTCTGTTTCTGGTCATGTATAATGACCAGAAACAGAAGCCACACTTAGCCCTCCATCTGGGATGTTTTTTAAAAATGAACATGTGTCTCTACATCTCTGGCCATTAGCAAATATACAGGAAGATGTTTTCTCACAGTGTTGCATACTGTTGTGCCTTATGAAAGACTTTTTCACCAGCCTTAGAAGACTTTACATCTTCTCAAAGCAGAGAGCTGTCTTGAGCCATATTCTGATGACAAATCCTCCATTTCAAAACCAAAGATCTGATCTCTTATGAGTGGGAGGCTAGAAGCTGTCACTAGATCAAAAGCTCCAATTGTTTAATTGGGGCTGGGATACTGCACCATAAAGTCAGTAACTGGAAGTGGTATAGGTGAGCCTTTTATATAGTCTTTCTAATCTCAGATCTGTTTAAGAAAACAAGCAAACAAACCCAGTATCATTCTCCTATCTTCACAGTCACTGAACCTGCAGAGAAGTGACATGACCTACCCAGCCCCTTGTAGTCATGTAAGTGGGGAAACCGGGAACAGAACCACATTTCTCAGCCCCCAGTGGTAAGACATTGACCCATGGGATTGTACCACCTTCTCATTTGTCTTGGCCCACTTTTGCCCTAGTTGTTCCTCTAGGTATTGCCAGAATGTGGCTGCCTAGAAGCAGATGCTCCTTTTTTAGGTTTTCATAGCTGGACTCAGATCTGATGGGAAAAAAACCCCCCTGCTTTGTGCTGAAAGATTATTTTAGTGCCTACAAGCCCTCTGCTGTTGTAGGGGCTGGCATGGGAGTCACCAAGCACACACAATTCCAGCCGGGCACATCTGGCTGCCTGGGAAGATGCAGGCAGAGGTGGATCAGTTTCATATTTCAGGACTACGCTCAGAAGGGAAGGATCTTGAATTAGACCAGCATATTTGAACACAATCAGATCTGCCTGTGTAATTAATATTCAAAGATTCAAAGAGGGAAAGAAAGAAGCAGGGTGGTAAATGTTAGGAGGTTGTGTGGGAGGTAAAACCAAAAAGGTACTAGAACCACTGTAACTCCTTTCCATCATGTGTTCTGGGTAATGCTCGCAGAGTTCAGGCTTATGGATCTTGCTGCTAGTGAAGACTTTTAAGCCCAATTCCTAGTAAACAAAGAGAAAGAAGAACAAAAATATGCAAAAAAATGGTTTGAAAATAAACTTTATGTAGTATGTCAAGAATGGATGTACCTAAGTCTGGTATTGATCAGAATAAGAGAGGTTTTATGGAAATTCCAGATAGACTGCTTTGACACAGATGTGGAATCTCTATCATGTTATTCTCATACTAAGGCTAAATCCTGGCAGGACCAGGTAGAGAGGTAAGGCCACAGGCCTACCTTGGGGACAGCTGCCTGGGTGAAAATGGCATGTGTGGAATGAACTGGAGTGCAGGTACCCAAAACACTTTGTGCGGGACACTTTGGATGGGTATGCATGGATTTGTGGGTTATCAAATTAACTGATACTTTAATAAAGACCTATTTAAGCCAGAGAAGGAAAACATGAGTGAATGAGGAGTTACTAGAGGTAATTTCTCAGGACTGTTTCCTTACCCAAGCCCATTTGCAGGTGTCTCTACTATGAGGAGACCTTTCAAAATTTTAATGGTTTAGAGAAGCACTGAGTTACTATTTATGGGCTAAGTAGATGTGGGATTTGGGCCTGGTTATTTTCTTGCATACAAACATCAGCAAATTTACAGCAAATGAGCTTATTTCTTTGTTAAAAAGCCCTTTGGGGCAGGTGAGAAGAGAGGAGACTAAATTCAAAAAGGGAACAAAAGAGAAAAATGAAAGGCTGGTGCTTACTTTGAGAATTTCGTAGGTATCCCCTTCGCCATCAGAAGAAATGGGTACGTAGAGAAATCCATTTAATGAGAGATTGTCAAGTGACACACAGGGATTTATATTGTCTTCTTCCAAGTAGTACTCCCTGAAGCTATAACCCTGGCTTTCCTTCAGTGGGAGAAGATGATACACCTGGGGAAATGCAAGTAATGGGGAACAATGCAGCAGGTCACCACTTATGGGGACAGATACAACCTAACACTCCTAACACTCCACTGGTAAATGCCAGCTTCTAAAAAGCAAATGTAAGGAATGCAGCTGTAAAAATACATAGCCCCATGTCTATAGTCTTGTTAGTGGGTACTTGCTTGGTTCTTGTACTTCTTGTACTTGCTCGGTTCTTGTACTTCTTGTACTTGCTCATTACCTAAAGTAGCCAAGACTTACAGAGCTGGGAGAAAGCTCATTTTCAGGCTTCATAAGCAGAACACTCTTGTCCACTGCACGGAGGGCACACAGGGATCTTGGAGAGGTGTGGAGTTGCAGGTGTGTGTTGGAAGCAGGAAGACCTTCCTTGGGTGCAAAACTCAATCTCACCTGCAAATCCAAAAGGAAGTTCAAGGAACCACTTTTCCAGACATTGCTACATTATTATTCTGACACTTCTAGCCTGAATTCTGCTAGTGCCTAATGTACATTCACCTTTGATCAATGTAATTAACAAGGATGAGTGATTCTCTTTGTTTCTCTTGCTCCACTTTTTATTTTCATAACTTTGTAGCTTATTCTGGTCACCAATCCTCAGTCAACATCATGACTGTCAGAATGTTTCATGAACCCATCGTGAACTCTGCCTTCATTCTGGAAATCTAAACCTAGCTGCTTGTGAGTCCACAAGACAAACATGGGTTGCATAAACCATGACTTATACTCACTTTATTGGGGAGACACATTTCAACCTGGAAATCTTCTGAACTGGCAATGACTTCCCCGCTGGGTAAAGTGGTGTACACAAGCATCTGTGCCAGGGGAGCAATTGCTGCCTCGACAGAGAAGCTCAACCGAAACGTCCCGTAAGCTAACAGAGAGAACAAAAGGATATCCAATATGCAAGAGGTTCCAGTTCATGCACATGCCTTGCCCAGGTTAAAAAAAAAAAAAAAAAAAGTCAAGTTCACTCATCCTGAACATTTTTAGTTATCAGGTGCTGGAAAACTGGCACATGACTAAAATTCATGGCTGCTGTTGGAGACACCTGCATGCAAAGGCTGACTGTGAATTGACAGAAGACGTGAGTTTGGAGGGCCTCAAGCCGCCTTCTAGATTCTCCCAGTTAACACGTGGCATAACTTCTTGATGCTCCCAACCCTTTTTTTTGCCTCAAGCTCTAGGACCTACAGAAAAATAGTTGAGGTCAAAAAAAAGTAACATGAGTGTTGCAAGGGTGACAGCAGTCAAGGTCGTAGAGTGGCTGAAAGAGTAACTTGGCAAGGTTACTGCTAAGCAAGTACTTACCTGGAACACCAAACTATTGCTCCAAACATGGTAGAAAATGCCCCTCTGCTGGGAAACTCTTTCTATCTGGGCCTGAGCTTTATGTCACAATCTAGACAAGGTGACAGAACATCCCTTGGTACCAGCCCAGATGGGAGTTTAGTCACTGCTACTAGTGAGGATACAGAATTTTGTACAGCACACAAAATCTTTTACTGCCATAATCTGTTTATGTCCACTGCAGTGCAGCTCCTTCTCACAGACTTACAAAATGACTCCCTCTTCTCATTTTCAAAAGCCATGTAAAGCTGCATCACAGCCTGTCTCTGTTACTGAAATGTGTAACCCTTGGACATTTATGTAAATAAATTTAAATGTGTCGATTAGAATATAGGTATGCATGTGTTTGCATGCTTACAAGGCAGGAACAATACAAAAAGAAAATTAGGGAAAGTGAAAGACAAAGAAATGGAGGCACACTCTTCCTGCCTGTTGTACATGTGAATGTCCCAACGCTGGTAAGCATCCACAATGAGAACAGGGTAGAGCAGCCATCAGAAAGTGCTGGTTTTAGGAAATGGCCGAAACATTACATTTATTTTTGGTTGAATTTTCTAACATTTTCTCATTAAGAAAAACCCAGCACCTGTTGGAACTCAGAGAAAACAAAACTAACCAAAGACACTTCATCTAAAAACACTTAATTTTGAAAATTCAAACATTAGGTGCAAAGTTTGAATGAAATGTTAAACTCAGTGTTTGAATTGAAGTAATTTACCTACACCCCTCCCCACCCCAAATTACCATCAGAAATGCTAAAAAGGCATAAATCTGCTCACCATCTCCAGGATTCACAGTCAGATCATGTGTGTCAGCTAATACAATTTGTCCCTTGGCCATCACCTGTGTAACAGAGAAATATTCCTGTAATTGTTGTTACCAGTGTTGAAAGGCAGGAGAAGGAATCTTCACTGGGTTAATTGTAAGAGTGTGAGCAACACCAAGAAGATGCTAAACAAGTGCCAGGCTGGAATTTACTGGGTCTTTGGAGACAGAAATATTTGCTCCCAGGACCACACTGATCATAGTTATCTTGGCTTTTGTACATATTACACATATATACAAGGTTCAAATGCGTTTTGCCTCCAACCACACATAACTTTGGGAGTCATCTGCACATTTCTAACAATTTGGAGCAGACTGGACGTCAAAAAGTCTCGTCATTCCTCTCTCAGTTGCATCATGAAACAGTATGAAGAAAATTTTCACCTGGATTAGTTGTATAACTGCACAGAATTGGCACAGAAGACCACGGGCTGCAAAGAGTAAGAGCTTGAACAAGATACTTGGAGTCAGGCAGTAAGCAATACCCTAAATGTTTCCTGTAATTCCCTCATTTCTAGAAAAAGATTCCTTTTGCAGTCAAAAATGCTTTTTATTCAGTTACTTTTGACATGAATATTTATTCCATAAAACCATATTTGCATTTCAAGATGTGAGATCCACATCTGTAAAAATGGAAGTTCTCTCACTGTTCGTTTACCTGCTGTATGTGCATACTTAAAATCAATTTTCCCAGGCAACCGGGATAAACAGATATCTTCTCCTTCCATTAATTGTTAGCAGACTTGAAAATAAGCACATAGACATCTCTAGCACAGGTTTCTATTTTCTTTTTTGATTATCAGCCTAAGTCCCCTGATGTTCTGTGCAGTCTGCCACAACTGAAGTGTGTGTTCTACTGATATTTTTCTTGTTCTCCAAAGCTACTCTCCTCTTCTCTGCTCATGTCATTTAATGGGATAACCAGAAAAACAAATTTAGGGAGAAAGACATTCTGTTTGAACATTCATTTGATTCTTCCTGTTCTCCTGAGAGAGACTGACACGTCATTGCTCACAGTTTGTGTCTCTTCTCTGATGCCCAAAATGAACAAATTCATTGTTCTTAATGTCAGTGTGTTACAGTCTGTTCTAATTATTAATTACTGTGGTCTCCCAAAATTCTGCACACAGAAGACAGAGAAAAGAGAAACATGAGGGAAATGTATTGCACTGTTGCACACTTCCCATTTCAAATGCCCTCCATCTAGCAGTGCTCTGGTTGCTCATCATGGAACGCAGCAAGAGGTGACACAGTACTTTCTGTGGCCATAACCCCAAGGTAACTTCAAATATGTCTTACCAAATAATAAATGACAATTTTCTTCTGCTCCCCTATGGCCTCTGGTGTGAAGATATAGTGCACCTGGACTTCTGCTGAGGAGCCACAGTTTAATGTCTCAGGCTTTGGCTCAATTTTGAGGAAGCTCTTACTGAGGGAGTAAGAGCGCGTTACTCTGCGCGCGGCGTGCTCATAGGATGGTGTCATCCAGTCACTGTCATAACAGTTCAGTTCAGGTTTATGATCTGCCTGAGAAAGAAGAATAAAAGGTTCATGGCCAAACGAAATCAGGTATAAAGTCCACAGAAAAACTCTGGATATGTTCTGTATTTCACATTCTTAGGAGATTGTGGTTAACATGCAGGGCAGACAGAGAGAAGTGAGGTGACCCACCAAGAAACTTGCCTTACTTTCCAATTGTCAGAAAAGACTGATAACCCATGGATAGACATTTCCCCTGTTGAAGAGAAAGACAGAGGCTTACCCCTGTCTCTGCCACTCACTCGGATTTCCAGGGAGAGTTCTGTGAAGCTGGTAGTGTCTATGGAGAACCAGGATTGTCCCAGCTCATCTGTAGTGTAATTCCCTTTGTATTTGTTTCCACCCACAGTGATTGTGATGGTTTCATTGGCAAGTGGAGCATCAGTGCCATCGACCAGCTTCACCTAACAAAGCAATAACAAACTTCAGGTTTTAAACTAGCAACAAAAAACAATTCCCAAGTAATACATCCTCTTCCTTTTTTTCTCCTTGCCAGGCAGGATATTTCTTGACAGAGAAGAAAAAAGGAAAAGAATGAGGATATGTGTGAGGCATGCCCTGAGCTGTCTGAGGGAACAACTGATAAAATTCTCAGCAGAACAACCCAGTCAGCCCACGGAATTTGTCTGTTAGGATCCTAAGTTCCTCAGTATTTTTAACTCCCCCCACCAGCTTCTCTTGGGACCTCCACCAGGAATCACCTGCCTCTTGAACCACGGCACCTGCACACACCACTCCTCCATCTGATGGGATTGTGCACTTGTGTGTTTGCTGTGCCATTCACTGCCCGTGTTCTCAGAAGTTCCCTACCGTCCCAAAGAGTGGGATTCCTGGTTTGTACACATGGTCCAACAGGTCAAAGCGGATTCTGCTCATGGTGGATGTGATACCACAGGAGCCTGTTCCAGTCATCTCTATTCCTGAGACAGAGCACAGTAAAGAGGGATTATTAATGAATTTCTAGTCATGTTACTCCACCTTCCTCATGTTCGCCAGTTCCTCCTGTTATGGCCTGCCACCATTTTGCCTTCTTCATGCCTACATACCTGTGCCATCTTCTGTGATTTTGCCTTGTACCTCAATGCTCATCTCGTATCCCTTGCGTAGGAGCTGAAACACCTTGGTCCTTACCACACCAGAAACACACCCCCGAGCATCTGCCTAAGTGAGGGATTGGAGAGAAAATTGAAATTCTGTGAACAAAGTTTGTGCCTTGAGGAACGAGAATAGATACCCCAAACCCAACATGCTTAACTTCTGTTCATGAAATTCCAGAATTTCTTCAAGGATTGTCTCCAAGACCAGAACTTGTGTGCAGCCTGTTTCCTAGTGTTTCATCCACACATTTTCTGTGTTCTGTGAGGTACCTGACACATAGTTTTCCAAGGGCCACACTGGTTTCCTTGCTAACTCCCTCCTGCCTTAGTTCTGTTTTTCTCCCTGTTTCTTCCATTGTCTTCTCTCTTTATCTTGCTGCTCTTTCTCCTGTATTTGACCCATATACAATACCACCTCACCTTTGTTCCTTGTTCTCTCCACAGCCTTCCTGTTTCCTCCTCATCTTTGCTCCTTGCTCACAGTCGGTCCCTCTCACAGTTAGAAAACACCTTCAAAGATTCTTTTCTCAGTTTGTGGAACAATACCAAAGACCTCCATGGCAGTGGAGGTTTGTCACTGGTTTCAAAGGGGTCAGGTTTTCATCATCAGTTCTGTTTCCAGTTTAATGATCCCTCTGTTAAGAATGCCTTCTGCTGAGACTCTCTGCTTTTCCCTGGAGAGAAGGCTATCTCTGATGCCCTTCTATCTCCCAACATATTTGATCTCTCTTGAGACAATTAACCATTAACCATTAATTGCCCATTAACCTTCAGAAAAACCACTACATTTTGATCCTGGGACTCACCCGTCTAGTGAATTCTTCACACACAGATTCTGCCTCTTTTCCATAACAACTTGAAGCAGACTGGGAAAATTTCCGGCATACTCGGACATTCGCCAAACCAGGAACAGGCTTCCCATAGGTGTACCTAATCACAATGTGTTAATGTATCAGGTAAGGAGACAATCAGTCACAGTCACACTCAGACACATCTCCTTAAAGACCTCTGTAGATGATTCCTAATTCTTCTTAAAGGCTGACTAATCTGACATTTTAATGATTTCCATCATTTCCATACTGAGATTCTTCCATTATCCATGGAAGATACATTTATCCTGTTCTAGGTGGGATGTCTCTGCAGAAAAAGGATGACTTCAGAAAATTATTTCAGCCAGGAGAATTTCTGTATTGCAAACTCCTCAGGGTTCAATGAAGAAATGAAAAGGCAACTGGTACTCAGAAGGAGTGATTTATGAGATAAAAATGAGAACACTGGGTTTGCATCACCAATTTAAATGATGTCTGATCTGACATCTTGGAGTATTTGAGGGTTCAGTATTGGCTGTGAAGCTCTAACTGAAGAAATGTAAAGACAGAAAGAAAATAAACTGGGAAGAGAAAGATGAAGATTTCTTTGACATAATTGTTTAAGGAACACAGGGAAGACCCTCCACTTTGACTGTTCAGGCCAAGCAGCAGGTTCAGGACTGACAGAATGAAGTAAGTGTTCACTATATGCCTGGGAAAAGTTTAAAACCCCTCCCCAAGCACTTCTTTTGGTGTTCAGCAAAAAGGCAGAGTGAAAGATAAGCAAGAGAGATTTACTGGAGCTCTGTGACTCACAGACCACAGACAGACACTGGAAGCTCGTTGTCCTCAATAGTGATCATCTTTGGGACCTTCACCAGGACCTCGAACCTGGGCAGCACTAGACAGAAGAGAGAAAGTCTGGTGTGAGAAGAGTGAATGAGAGCTGTGTGCTACACAACCACCCAAGCAGAGAGCCAGGATCATCTTCATATGAACCTCTCTGTGCTCTGCAGTAAAGGTCTCACCCCTTCCATAGGTTTTCTCAGCCTTCACCACTGTTTGGGTTCAAAGGCAATTAAGGAGGTTTGTAGTCCCTACTTTCCCTTATTTGCAGCATAGGCTTATGTGGCAGCAGAGAGCTGAGCAGATCCCTCACCTGTGTCCCTTGAGAAGGACACACTGTTCTGTGTGTTGTGTTCACAGTGCATAATTGGCATTGTGGACACATTCACCACCTTTATGATTTACCACATCGAAAGGCCCTAAATCGTTGATTCTCTTGGCTGATTCTTACTGTTCTGGAGATCCAGAGCTGCTCCTAGGCTCACTAAGATGCACCACGGGATAACACCCTGCATGCCCAGACAGTTCAAGTGAATCTAGCCACAGACTCTCAGACCCATATTTTCAAGTGGAAGAGGCAGCACTAAAGCCCAATATAAAGAGGGACAAGTAAAATACATACTTTGCTCCTGAGTATTAAGTTATATCCCTTTTCCCCTATTGCATCCTGCAGCCCTACACCTCCAACTCCTCATGCCCAGGACTGGACTGAAGCATGTTATGTCCTGCTTCCAGGTGCTGCAGCTGAGGGATTTTTCACAGTGCAAGGAAATAATAGCAGAGTGAGTGCAGCTCCAGGAAGTGGAAAATAACCCTGGGTAATACAGTTTAGACATAAATTTGCCTCTGAGATGGGAGGCAAGGCTCAACATTTCAACCCCAGGGCACATTTCCTCAAAAGACTGTAAGAGAAATAGCAATAGGAGAGATTCACAGGAAAAAAACTAAAGGACAACAGAAAGAAAAATCAGTTTAGTAGGAGGCTAACAAAGGGACACAACATCTTTGATTTTGTGGGGGGTTTAGAATGGTCTTTGTGAGAAGAGGAACAGGCCATCTGTCACCACAGCAGGTCAAAGCCTATAACCTGGTTTGTGGTCAGATTATTCACCATGCCTGACTTGAAGCCAAATAAGCCATCTCCCATGGACTTCAATGGCAATCTATGGTCTGCATATTTCAGAAACAGCAGGTCCTGATCAATATTTGGTCTTCATGTGGAGAGTCAGTGGAGAGCCTGGGAGTGTGAAGCACTGGTCAGTCAACCTTCTCAAATGTGCACTACAGTCAGAATACACATCTATCATCACCTGAGAAGTTTTCTTAAAGAACTGGGGTTTAAAGGGCCTCCTGCAGCAGCATATTTCTCCTTACTCAGTCTCTCCTACCAGTCTGTTTGTAACATTCATGGATTGTTCTTCAATCACAAGTTTTCTACCAAACATGTTTTCTAAGCTTTCACAACAACAAGGAAGAGCAAAAATAGAGAGGACTATGAATAGAGAAAGAGATCTTATGCAGATGATGAGAGGAGCAAAATAGAGTCACCAAAATATTGTCACTTCTTATTTCATATCTAGTGCTACTCGTAAGAAGCTGCTGGACTGGAATCAGGTAAGAAAAAGTCAGCTGAAAGTGGTGCCACAAGCCATGTACAGGAATTCTGGCATGTTCTCTGCTCCCAAAAGCACTGTGAGCAAATACAAGCTCAGGCAGGTTGCAGAGATGCTGTAAAGTCAGCAACCACTTCTGATACTTAGTGCTTTCTGGCTCAGCCCCTATGAACCTCATTGCTTGTTATATTCAGTCCCTCCATTCTCCATGTTGTTCCCAGGAAATTCCAAATTGAGCGGTCACAGTAAAAGGCATTATTGTCAAATTCCTCTCCTTACCAAATTCCTCCACACTGAAGGAGTGCTCCACATGGGATGAGAAGCTCTTCAGCACGACTATTTTGTAGGAGCCTTGGATGGGATCTGAGGTGAGGGGGAAGGAGAGCTGTGTGAAGCCTGTTTCTAGTTCCACCCCTTGCCACTGGTACACACGGTTCCTCTGGGGATCCTGCAGGTGAGGGTAACAGTGTCACGAGACAGTACAGGAGAGTGCCAGGGACAGAGCAGTGCAGTGCCCAGTGTATGCACATCCCAGCTGGAAAATACCTATCTCTAATGATTCAACAATCTGCGAGGTTCTGAAAGTGCTTACCTGTCAATTCTGCATAACTTGCATGCAAGGAAGTTTTTAAACACTTCTAATGCCCAGGGGTGTTGTCTCCCCCTCAGCTCCACCTGCAGAGGATGGGGCCAGGAAGCTAGGCAAGACTGATTGGCAGGGTAACAGAAGGGAACAGAACTGATATCAGAAGTAAATGGAGCACATGGAGAAAAGAGGGAAGTTTCACCTTCCTTGACTGGCCACACAGCATGCAAAAGTTTTGTTTTTCCCCTGCCTTGAATGAAAACTGCTGAAGTACCAGCACACAATCTGCTGAGGAATCAGACCCCTCACTTATTTATGGGACTGAGAAATGTACATGTGTAAGAGTCCTAAGCTAGTGGTTGGTGGGGGAACAGTGACAGGAACAGAAGAAAGTATACTTCCACACTCAGGCATCCAGCTGAGAGCCCTCCCTCGTGTCTCCATGCTTCTAATGCTGGAGGTGAAGTCTCAGCACTACTGCATTTGTATTGCTCATTATTAACTGACTATCAATAATTAATCCCCTCAGCCCCAAATCTCCTGTAGACATCACTGGAACAGCACAGTGGTTCTGTGTAATTTAATGCATCCTTTTCAGATTCCTCAGCAGGATGATTAATGTTTATAATCTTTCATTTTCTGCCTTCTCTTTGCATTGTACCTTGGCTGTCCCCAAAAGTTTATTTACTCTAGCTAGGTGTGTGACTCAAGGTACGTGACTATGTGCATTTACTTTAATGAGATATTATCTCAGGGCTTAGGGAAAATGGAGATGTTGAATGACATCTCCCAGCTGGAGGTCATCACCCAAGGGTCAGAAGGAGGGGCCGTGTTCCCAAGAAGCCACCTGGGCGGGTGGCACAGTCAGTAAAATGCATCCCATGGCTCTGACCAAATCCTCTTCATCATCCCATTTTAACCTGCTGAAAAGCTCATCACTTATTGTGAAGGACACCACTGGGGTTCCTCGGAAGAGGAATTCAAGAAAACGTTTACATAAATGTTTACATTTCTGGGCTGGGCTTGTGAACTTGTTGCCATTCCTGTGATGTATCTATAGGGAAGGCCTGAAAGCCAGTTTGTTTTCTTCCTCAGAAAGGTGCTCTATTTTTAAAAATTACATAAGCAAGAGGTCAGGATGTTAGTTCAGAAGTAGCAGACTCATATTGACTTCTGCCTTTGTGCTTCGCTAAGAAAAATTAGTGACATCCAGGGTGTGGATTGATGGACATTTATTTCCTTAGAAGTCCCGACTCCTGGACTGTCATCCTTCTTCACTCCTGCCACTCTTTCCTTTGGTCCAGTCCAAATTTCATGCAATCATGTGGTAAACTGCACTGAGAGACCTGATCTGGCTGAAGAAAGTACTCCAGAGTAAACCAGTGAATTTTCTGCCATGGGAGTTTCCCACTCTACAAGAGTGCCTTGTAGACAGCTGTGAAATCCAAACAAAGGGCAGTACTGGACTGAGAGGGTGCATTGAGGAGGAGTGGATGGTGAGGATGAAATAGAAGGCCTACATAAGCTGGCTTAAACAGCACAGACAAACACAGGCTAGAGCTGAAAACACAGATGGCCTTCCTAGGGATTTAAAATTGAAGGCTTTCATAGTATTGACACGTACACACAAAAGTTATGAAATTATTCAGCTTGTTAGGCAAAGCTGTATTTCTGGAGGCAGTGAAAATGTATTTGTTCTTGCTCCTTTCATGAAATTCCTGTACTCAGTAAAGTATCATCTCACTGAAAGAGAAGGGACCCCATGGGACAGCCCTAGCAAAAGGTACTCCTGAGATGCTCCCGTCAGCCTGCTAATCCACACCTCCCACTGTCTTACTCTTCTTTCTCCAATATTCACAGATCATCAGCAGCCCAACATCTCTGCAGCTCTTTTTTGGAAGTTAGTTGATGGGAAGAAAGAATGACAGCACTCTGAAAAGAGGATACAAAAACGGGGCACAGCCTGGTTTTGGCCTACATTATGCCCCCTCTGTTGTGATGACTCTCCAGCTCTAGACAGAGATGGTGCAGAATGGAGACAGCAACCCCACACAGCAAGGAACAGTAAAAGGACTGACTACACAGGACTCATTAATCACGTAAACCAAAATAGAATTTGTGCGCACTAATTTCAGGATCTGTCCATGAGCCCTCATCATTAGCTTTTTCAAAAGAAGATATCCAAAATAATAATTGTAAATTTTGGGTTCTCATCTGAAAAAGGGAGTGCTTGAATCATTGAAACATCCTTCCTATTAGCTTTTGCCTGTACTGAAGTTCAACTATTAAAAAAAAAAACAAAACAGACAAAAAGAACATGCTTGGGAAGACGAGATGTCTACTTACCTAATTTTGTTTCTTTGGTTTTGATAGGTTATTTAACACTGGTCTCTAATTTCAACCACACTTGGCAGACAGAAACTCTCAGTTCTGACTGGGAAGAGGAATAAGCCATTTTGATGACCTCTAGCCAAGAGTAGTTTTGTTCACAGCATGACTTGTAATGGTTAATTAGTTTTCTCCTACAGCTCATTCTGTGATCAAAGAACCATTGTTAGAACTTATTTTGATGCCCAGCTACTCAGCCTTCCTTTAACCAAAGGGAAAAGGTCACACACCTGTGATTTTTCCCTTGTCCCTCAGCCTGAAAACACCACTGCTGGGGACTGGTACCTCTGTGCCTGCACATTCTTCTGCAAATAACAATGTAGTTATGCACCTACCTCAACGTAGACAAAGGGAAACTGTGGGGAAAGAGCAAAAGAAAATCAATGTTAGAAATATCAATCACACAAAAGTAATTTTCAGATTCGAACTGAAGGGCAGAAGAACAAACTTCTAAGAAGTCCTTTGGGTTGTTCCCTTTCTGTACTTGCTCTTTTTCCTTGGTTCTTGATGGCTAAAGCAGTATTTCCTATAACATTTTAGGGCCCTGACCTTTTGTCTTACCACAGTATGAAGATATGATGAAGCACGAGTTTTCAAAGAACTTGTCTGCATGAGGAACTGATTGTCAAATAAAATAAATGGTGGGCTTGCACCCGTGACCAGTTCCATAAAACCAAGCTCTTGTCATGCTGCTCTCTAAGTGTGGGATTGCACCCTCTGCCAGAAACAACTGCACACCTGCCACTACCCATGGAAACACGTCCCACACATTCTTTTCAGTAATGAGACCCTTGCCCACATGCTTAGCCACATACATTGATTTGCAAATCTGGTTTTAAACATCTATATGCTTCTGAAAAGGGGGATGTTTTTTTCAGCCTATAGAGACAGATGGAGTGTGTCCTAGGATAGAATATGGAATAGGTAAAGCATGATGTGAGAGAGTATCATGTGCCTTAAAGGCTGTCTTCAGTGGTTCTGGATGATGACAACAATGGTTTAATTAAGAATTAAGTCTTCTGGTTAACAAGAAGGAATTAAGGCTCTACCTTCTCATTCATCGGGTAGAAGTCTTTGTCCAGAGAGACGATCCGAAACTGAACTGAAGAGTGTAACAGAAAAAAAGGAAATTCCACTGTTAAATTTGTAGCCATCACCAAGAAATATCAGTTTCAATAATTCATAACTCAGATTAATTCCATGGATCAACAGGCTCTGAATTGAGATCTCTAAGTACTAGAAACAATTACTTCAGCCTCTTTCTCTTTCAGATAGTGAGGGGCAGACAAATTTAGAAGGATAATCAGGTCTTGGCTGAATTGAATTATCTCTTGGGAGTGCCTGTCCTGCTTCGTTGATTCTGGTGCAGCCAAGGGAGACTATGCTTTGCGGTCACCCAGTTTTGTGCCTCCACTGGAGTAGAATGCATGAGAGCCTGTGCCTACATCTGGCTGAGATGCTGTGCCTGGAGAATGAAGATTAGGAATGACAAAAGTGCCGTGAACTAGACCTCAGCTGACAGAAATAAGGTTTACTGAGTACCTTAGATCCCCCCATGAAGAAATTCGAAAACTTTAATTCAAGTATGGCACCTCTGGAGAATGGAGCCCTTATGATTTTATGCTGTCAGAGTCAACACCAGCCTAGTTCCCAGTACCTGTCTGTCCAGGCTTGTAGACGGGTTTGTCTGTCTGGATGAAGACCAAGCTCTCAGAATTCTTGACCAGCACTGACTTGCGGCTCTTGAACTGCAGTGTGTCCCCTGTCACCCTCACAGTGAGAAATGCCACGGATGTGCTGTTGGATTTTGGAAGCTAAGGAGAATGAAGAGGATAACTGCTTTACTGATTCACCCCATTGCACTGAGCATTGAAGGAAGAAGGGCTAATTGGGTTAGAAAGTTCCCTAAAGGGACAAAAAATACTCAGGGCAGGGAGCAAGAAAAAAACTATTGCCTTCCTTCATTTATATACTTTTCTTAGAGACCTATTGAACCTGATCTTATTCCATCACATGATTTATCAAAAAGAAAATTAACACAGATTCATTAATTAGGGTATGGAACTTGTTGCTTACATTACTCATGAACCAGCCTTCTGCAGTAAAAAATTATGAGTAAGTTCCAGAAGCAGCCATATGACTTCATGGACCTCATTGTCCTTAACAATTCACCAGCTTCTACAGTTTTCGCTCCACACTGATATTTTTCATCTCAGGCTTACACATATCAAACAAACATGGGGCACATTCTGTCAGTCAAAGTTCCAAAAGACATGCATGCAGTGAAGTATTATGTGGGACACAGAATTTGATAATGGGGGAAAATCAGTCCTCGTAAGATTACCACAGTCAGTTATCCAGATTGAGTTAATTCTTTTGTTTGAATTAGCTTAGGGGTCTCTGATTGCAATGTGTCTTATTTCTCATTCCTGGACTGTTTGGATCTACTATGCCACATCAATAAACACAGGAGAGCATCCCACGAGGATGAGATACTCACAGAGAAAGGGATGCAGGTGAACACATCCTTCTCTGACACCACGTCATCAATCAAGCTCCTGTTCTTCCCGTAGTACTCCAGTGTGGCACTCAGCGTCACAGACTCGTTCAGGTGGGTGAGCTGAACGCAGATTTTCTCTTGAGAATTCGTGTGTATCATAAAGGGCACCAGCACCATGTACTGCCTGTGAAGAGAGGGAAGCAAGAAAGATCAAAAATGTGAAACAGTTTTAACGCAACAATATTAAGTGAAGGGAAATTAACAAATTAGCATGCCAAATCCATTGCCATCCCCGAGAATTGCAGTGCATATAACATGAACATTCATTTTATTTTGGGTTTATACATATTAAACGGTCTAACTAATTAGCCTAAAAGCAGGAAAATGCTTGCAGTAGAAAGAACAATTTCTATGCTAATAGAGAGTGCTTTACAAAGGATGTTTTGTTTGGCTTCACAGCGGGGAATAAGGACGGTTTGAAAGGTTTCAGGCTGTTAATTGAATTTTGTATATCCCACAATCTCCTTTTGAGACTCAAAGGCATTAGCTAAAAACAGCTGAGAAGAGAAACCCACCCACTTGTCTGGCTGCTCCAGTCTTTGCCTATCCAGGTTTCCAGATCCTTCACATGCTGAGCAAAGATGTGAGTGCTTGCACTTTGGGACCTTATTAAGACGAGCACACAAAGGATTTCAGCCTGTAGTGTTTTATTGCAACTCAAGCGCACTTGCATCTTCAAAGAGCTTTGGACAAAGGTCCCTCACAAAGGACCCTTAAACTAAGCTGCCATTCAATAAAAGGAATCATTTTACTAATAAATCAAATTATTAATCCTGTCCTGGATTAATTGGTTGAAAGATAGGACAGCAGGGGTAGGAACCAGTGAAAATATCCAGAGTTTGTGTTGAGACCCCTGTTCTTCAGTACATACCTAAATGATCTCAGAAGTACAATTTTATCATAATTGTGCAGGATAAGAAAGTTCTAAGAAGTGACTTACATATCTGTGGAAAAGGTTTTTTGTACGATAGAACTGAGTAGCAAAAATAACAAGTGAACTGTTTATAAAGGGAAAATAATAAGCCAGCTCCTACTACACAGACTTGAGCACTGTGGTCTTGGAAAATTCTCAAACAGTAATAAGAAACAAACAGACTGTGGGGAAATGTCCAGAAAGGAACAGAGGACAAATACAGATGTGTCCATCCAGAGCTACATTTTTCCCTGGGCTCTGAGCTTTCTGGGGAGTCCTAAAGCTACTGTGGAGGCAGTGGGATCCAGGCAGTACCTGTATTTTCTTCACCATGAGGCAGCACTGTGATGAAATGTAGTGAGGACCCTGCTGGCATCTCTGCTCAGCCAGTGCTGCTGCAGAAGCTGTGAAAGGAGGGAACTCCAGCCTCCCAGAGAGTGAGCTACAACTTGTGACTCTCTACTTTCTCCAGCGTTTCCTTTCTTCCACAACCTCCTTACCACGGCTTCAGCCCATGCTGCTTCCCCTAATGCCATTCCCCCTGTCCCCCATCAGTGGCACTGGCAATGTGACAATAACATCCAGTCTACAGAAAGGACAGCATGACCTAGTTCGTGGGGAATTTGGCCTCATTTCTCTTCCTGTTCACTGTTCTGCTGAAATTTTGGCCAACTTGCAGAACTCCCCCTTAGGCTGGCTTCCCTGCCTTGAAACAGTGATACAAACCATGTTGTTTACAGACCTCTCTTTAGGTGTTTTGGGATGTGTTTTTGAGAAGAGACAGGTGAATTAAATTACTATGAGCGTTTTAACTAACTTTGGTCACAAAATACATGTATAGACATTCTAGAATAAAAAGCATCTGGGCTGATAGAAGAGACCTCAGCATGCCAATGAGCTGTTCTGACAAGAGAGGCAGTGACTCTGACAGAGGTGTGCATCAGGGAGGAATAGGAGATGGAGGCTGAGGCAAAAGTGATGAATTTTTCTATAGGGAGAAGGTAAAAATGCAGCTTAAGGTGGAATAATGTCTGTCTGTGTATTGACTCTCAGCTACTTACTAGAACAAGCACCTAGCCACAGAAGGCAGTGAATTTCATCAGCCAAATCCATACCTGCCAATTCAAGTGTCATTATGACCTCACACTTAGGACCAAATCCAGAGTAATTCAAACATGTCCTCTGTAAAAGAGCTTACATGCACAACCAGAGTAGGAGAACAATATCTTTGGCTGCATTCTTCCAAAATCATGGAAGTTTTGGTTACAAAGGACCTCTGGAAGTCTCAAGCCCACCGTCGCTCCTGGAACAGGACTTTTGCAAAGGACACCATAGATGTTTCTACCATCTATCTGGGTCACTTGCTCTAGTGCTGCACTAACTTGATGAATATGGGGTTTTTTTTAAAATATGTAATCTGAGCCTTAATCGTGTCTCTTGTCCAGCTGGCCACCTCTGAAACAGAAATAGCAGCAGCTATTTCTGCCCAAAGAAGTGATATCCCTACTTGCATAAGGCACAGTAACCAAGTCTTGGTTGGAAGTTTAATTTTTGTCTTCAGTTCAAGGTTTGCTTCCTTTCTGTGTTGTATACACCATCTGATCTATCCTGCACCCACAACAAAACCACTACCCTTATGCTACCTAGCAGTCCACTGCTCAGAACTGCCTCCCTACTGGGCTCCTGTCTTCCTTCTGTGGAGCCCAACACTCCTCTCTCTCCCACCTCTCAGCCTTTCTTTGTTCTTCCCTCCCAGAATGGGGCTCAGGTAAGGGACAAAAAGCAGCCTACAAGAAAGATGGAGAGAGACTACTGCCAAGGGACAGGACAAAGGGGAATGGATTCAAACTGATCCAGGTTTAGATTAGATGTTATGGAGAAAATTCCTTCACTGTGAGGGTGGTGAGGCACAGGTTGCCCAGAGAAGCTGTGGCTACCCCATTCTGAAGTGTTTAAAGCCAGGCTGAATGGAGCTCTGAGCAACCTGATCTAGAGAAAGGTGTCCCTGTCCATGGCAGGGGGTTTGGAACTGAGTGATCTTTAAGGTCCCTTCCAGCCCAGGCCATTCTGTGGTTCTGTGATTCTGTGTTGCCCATTGGTCTGAACACTATGGTTTCATCTGCTTTCCCCCATGTCGGGCAAGAACGAATTAAGATTACTTAATCGTAATTACTTAATTACATGAGATTACTGTAGGGGGACCAAGAGAGCTCTGCCTGACCCCAAAGCAGACTTGGTTGGCTGATCTACCCCAAAAGCACCCAAACAGGGCTGATGGCACAGTGTGAGTCAAAGGTCCTTCAGGCTGACCCAGTTACAACTTTACCTCTGACCCCACAGTAAGTGGCAGCAGTAACGCTGCCCCTTCTGCCGGCACTATGCCGGTGCTCGTGGGCATAAAACCTCTGCAGCAAGCATTACAAGACCCATCTTGGTGAGAACTGCCCCTCTGTCAGCACAGCAAGAGGAACGGCAGCCAAGGTCTGCAGAGAGACACTGCTCCCACCCAGACAAGAGCCTTTAGAGCAACACTGTCCTGGGGCAAGGCTGGGGTGGGCATGGCAGGGTCCAGCTGGCTCCAGAGGCTGCCCCTCTCTCCCGGGACCATCGGCAGAGCCCCAGACACAGCCGTGCTAGCGGGCTGCACAGCCCCGGCGGGGATGGGTGTCCAGGGAGGGCGCTGGCACCGGCCGCCGTGCCGGAGGAAGGGAATCTAGGTCACAGATCCTCTCCAAGAACAAGTACAGCTGATGCTGCCAAGGGAAACAAACTGCCAGGAGAAAGGGGAACAGACTGGCTCGAAAGCAACAGGGGAATGGAGAGAAGTAACTCAGTGATCGAAACTAGGATACTTGGGAAAGGTGAGCACTGGATTCTTGCATCGTGCCCACAAAAGCCCAGGCCCTGGGAGGTTTCTAGGTAGGAATATCCTTGGGCAAAGATGTTGAGAGGATGCGGGTCGGCGCTGTCAGGCAGCTGCAGGGCAGGACTGCGGGCACTGTGCGCAGAGAGTGGGGCAGGGTGGAAGGAGGCACTGGCAGATACAGTGGTGGGGAGGGGTGCCGGGGCTGCAGAGCCGGGGGATTACAGGCTGGGAGTGGAGAGCATTGTCAGGGCTGTGCAGGAACCTCAGGGCCCGGTTATTAGTGCAAAGAAAACTGAAGGGAAAAGGGAGCACTCAGACCTCCCTCCCCCCTCCGCACGTGAAGCTTACGGTTCTGCGTTGAGAGGAGCATTTCCAGGAAGGAAGAAGAGGAGGAGGAGGAAGATGTTTGGTTTGCTGGGCAGCTTGTCCTTCCCCATGGTGCAGGGCAGGTCGTGGCGAGGCAGGCAGTGCTGCTGTTTTCCTGCACCTTGTAATTGCCTGCTCTCTGTGCTCTGTCAGCCCTTTTATAGCTGCTCTCCGCAAACAGCCCAGGGGCTGGAGGAGATAAGGGCTGGGGGCCAGGGCCCATCCGGAAACAGGGAGAGGCGGTGAGGAGGAGCTGGAACACAGGGACAGTGTTTGGCCAGGGACTCTGCAAGTGGGGGAAGGGTATTTATTTGGGTAATGCTTATATTAGAAATCTTTGAATGATTCATACCCTGCTTTCTTTATCGGATATCCGCAGTGTTGGGGATATGAACTGTGTTGAGCACATCGTAATATTCCCTGTGGGCAGCACCCAATCACAGCGATCTGATGTAAATTTCCACAATATTTCCTTCACGGTTCCTCTTCATCAGCACTTTAAAATACATTGTTGTGAGTAGGAATGATTGACACAAAAGATTAAATTAATAAGTTAATTTGGGCCATCATGGATATTGATAAGTCTCAGTCACAGCATGCCTCATTCTGCAAAGTTTCTTCTGAGCCGTACAGTCCTCATTGCTTTGCCTGGCAAAGATGATGCAAAAATTTGATGTGTCCTACACCTCCAAGTTTATGACCACTATAGAAAACACATTTTCCCTTGAAAATAAAGTAAGGTATTGAGCTGTGTAATTTTAATCACGTTAACCCAATTTTGATATAGTTTCCCCTGATTTCTTTTCAGTTTTTATTTTTTGGCTTCATAAGTGATGGCCGATTATCCAAAAGGAGAGTGGCTAGGTGCTGACTGCAATTGCAGGAAGAAAAGGTATCAGTGGTTGGGTGTAAATACTCTCTCTACTATCACAGCAGTAGTATATATGGGAATCCTTGTCTGCTCCAGAAGTCTTGAGTAATTTTGAAACCTCTGTCGCCAAACAAATAATCCCAAGAAAGACGCTTGTTTCTCTAGTGTGCTCCTGTTCAGTTTCCTCAAGGACTGTAGCACAACACTTAACCCTCAATCCCAAAGCAAAACAGTAAATTGAACTTTAACTTTTGGCTTTGAAGAACAGGCATATGTGAAAAGAAGAACTGTGGAAACATTTCTTGAAGACACTGATATCATGCCTAAGGTGCTCCATGCACTTTCACCTAAGAACTCCTGTTGGAAATCAGCAGCTCTAGCAAAGGACTATCTCTCCTTGGTGCCTACATCAGCATTGTGTGGTGACAGGTGAGAAAAAACCCACTATAAACCCCAAGACTTACAATAACAGCTCCAGTTAACAGATTGTATTGGCTGTTCAGCTAAAGCAGAAAAAATACTACAGAAGAAAAAAAAAATCAGTATTGTTATTTTAAATGAAATCCAAATTATGATATTACTTTTCCCAGCCTGTGAATCTAAAGCAAACAAACCCAAAGCAATTTATTTTGTATGATAAAAAAGTATGACAGGAAAAAGTAGTCACATAAATCAATAGGAATAACAGCAACAACCAAAGACATAAAAAGGGCTTTGTCACTGCAGAGGACACAAAATACTTCACAGACCACAGTGAAGGGAAGGTCATCTATTATAAAATTTCAGACAATACAAACATTTTACAACTCACAACAAGCAGGAACAGGAAAATACACAATGAAATGAAATACCATAAAATGGCTTCATCAGCTAAGCTTCAGACGGAACTGAAAATGTCAGAATGAATAAAGATCATCCACTTTAGTTGCTTGTTGAATAATTTAACCTGAGAGAAGGGCCTGACAGCAGATGAACTGCCTTTCCCAGACATGGACAGCTGGGCTGTCAAATAGAACTCATATTTCTATGGTGTCATATGAACAAATGAGTAAATTCAGGCATGGCAAAACCATCAATGAATTATTTTCATTTTAATGCACTTTGTAGATTAAATTGCAAACCAGATTGGTAGCTGAATTTTATAAATGGTCCTGTGACCGTATTTTGCGTGATGTGAGGTGGCCATCTGTAGAGTAAGCCCTATAAAAGTAGGGATTTTCTGTTTTTCTCAGCTGTATTAAAACAAACATCCACTCTATGTATAAACTTGGTCCTGCCTTAGGAGAAATTTATACAGTTTGTTGTAAAAAAGGCTATAAACAAGGTTGTTTATCCTCAGGCATGAGAAATCTACAGTGTGTCTGATACTTACAGTACATAGCGCACACAGAGTGGGATAAATTGTTGAAATCCCATTATGAAATCCATCTAAGGTAACTAGTGAATGATATCTAATAATTTAAAAAACTATAAACAGGAAACTGCTTGCATGTTAGCAGATATTTTTGCACATTACAGAGACTTGAAGATGATCCCCGATGTAGTAATGAATGACAAGCTATTTTAATTTATACTTTGGTACTACTCAGAATTTTGCCAAGGAGGGGGATAGAAAAAGCCAAAACATTTACAGATGTGTCTCAGAACAACACTCAGGACAATCAACTATGCTCTTTTTGAGACATATGACTCTTCAGATAAAAAATTACTATATAAAAAGACATATTAAATGCATACAGACTTTCTGTTTAGCTTTGGCTGTTAAGTTATTGTCTGGGCTACCTCTCTCCTCAAGTACAGGCATCTTGTGGAGGTTCTTCTGCTGGCCCTGAGGTTATGTTCAAGTCAGGTTGAACAGTGTTGGAGCCAGGCTCTCCTCAGAGGTGCACAGTGGCAGGAGCAAAGCCAATGGGCCAAGCTTCATACAGAGAAACGTTGAGCACATGGAAGGAAAAAAGAAATGCTTCCCCCAAGGACTATATAACAACAGAACAGGCACTCACAGATGCCATGAGGACATCCATCCCCAGAGACCATCTGCACCTCATAGCACAAGGCCATGAGCAGAAGTGCCAATGTGGAAAAAACCCATACTCACAGTGTGTAGGCATTTCAGAGATTTCTCCCATTTAGATTTAAAGTTCACTTAGCTATAAAACAGTAAAACTCCAAATCACTGCCTCCCTCTGGAAGGCTGCTGGAAGAAGGCAGCAGGAGGCTGTGCCAATGCCACCTCCCTGTGGCACAGCCCATGCTGTACCCAGCTGGTGTAACACCCACCTGCTGCAGAGGTGTGCAGGGGCTCTCTCTCCTCAGCCCTGCCTCCCAGAGCCTCCTGTCTGAGCTGAGGTGGCCAAGGGGAAGGGCTTTGTGCTTAGCTCCTTTCCTCACTTGCTGGGTAACATAACACAAGGCCATTGGGCTCTCCCAGTGCTACAGCCAAGCCAGATATTTGGTACCCAACACACGAGCCTTTTCCCAGTGCAGAGAGGGGTTGGGGCTCAGCTGGTGTGTTTGTCCAGGTTTTTGAGTCAGAGGATGCTACAGGAAAGCCAGACAAGAAAGTCTTAGTGGAGTACAAAGCAAGGAAAGAAGATATTGTCACATTTAATCCTTCACCTTGCACCTCTGTTCTGTTTCAGCTTATTAGGACATTTCAGTTCAGGGGAAGGTGCATGAGCCATGACAGTGTAACACAGCTGGAGAACACACCATTTATCAGGACCCTTTTGAACAGTGTCCTGCTACAGAGCCTGTCCTGGGAAAAGGACAAGACCTCTCCTAAGCAGCCATGGGCTCTGAAGAGAGAGCCAGCTGTGCATCCCACAGTCAGTAGTGCACAGGACTTCCCAGATGTGCTTTGCCTCAGCACAGACCTTGGGGACACACCTTGCCTTGGCAGCAAGGGCAGGGAGGGGAACCAGTGGGACCTAGAGCTTATCACTGCCTAGACAAAGAGAAGTAGAAAACATCTGGCACAGTTATGCAATTGCTTCCAGTAATAACCCAGCCTTAACCTCCCTATGGGTAGTGAGTCAAAGGGTAGGAGGCTGAAAAAATGTGTGAGGTTAGCACTTTAGCAGCATGCACAGAGTCCTGTCAATAGCTAGTGGTGATTTTTAATCCCTTTAGCTCTGACTGCCTTGTTTGCATGTACCCTCTCTTCTCTCTCAAACAGGACCTTTTAAATCTCCAGCTGCCAGGTTATATATGCACAGCGTGACAACATGGGGTCCAGAAGCCCTGCTGAAATCATGTTCTTAAGGGAGATCCTGGTTTTCCCAGCAGGAACAGTGGTGTGCCAGAGAGGAGATCAGTGTGCTGAGCTGCAGGAGTATCAGAAAGGGGAAGAGTGAGACACTCCCTTGAAGGAGGCTATTAGCTCCTGTATGCAATGTGATGCCCTGCTTGTAGGATTTTCTTGATCCTCAAAAGCTGACCCTTTACAAGGTCAAGCAGAAAGAAGCTATCTCTTGCTGTGAGCTACAGGATTAGCCAACACTGTATTGCTTTTCCACTTGAAAAATCCTTTTCATTGTTGCTCTGAATAAAAAATGCAAATGTATGAGTGATGTTTCTCAGGAAGTCCTTCTCTGATGCTTGGTGTTTCACAGGCAGTGCTGCCAGAGATGCGACCTGTGTCACCTGACTGATGAATCAGATGGTGGGGGTCACTGCAGTGCAGACAAAGCCCTACCTCCCTAATTGTCCACCAGGTACAAATGATGGCAACAAAGAAATAATCAGAGAACAAGGCTGAGTTGTTTCCTCAGAGCAATTTGACATTATCATTTGTTGACTGAAGGGTCTTCTGACACATTTCTGGTCTTCTCTGATTGTTGAATTGGTTGGCCATTACTCACACTTCATATTTGACACAGGTGCTGAGAAGACAACCTGAACATACAAATCATACAGGTGTTATCTTGCTGTGCCATTGTTAATAGCTTGGCACTGTTACCTGTGACACTGCAGGGATCACAGAGGATTTGACTCAAAATATGGAGCAACCAAACTCCTGGATCAATGACTCCTTTGTCTGACCCTAGCTAAGCATTTGAGAGGCATAAGCAAAACACTAGAGCTAATTTTTCTGGAGAGACCCATTTTTTTCCTCTAGATTTTGCATCCTGCTGCCTGCACTGTGGGTGAGGCTCATCTTATGCTGTAAAAAAAGTTTATGTTCACTTTTCAAAGCAAGTGTGGTCCTTATAAGTCCTCTTCTTAACTAGGGTATGCCATCAGTCTTTTGCTGATCCTGGAGTGTGGGCTCCACATGAGCAGCAAATCAATCCCCACAGTACAAATAAACTCTACAAAGAATTATTTAACACAAAAGGGCAGTAAGCTTTACAGAGCAGTTTAGTCAAAGACACTCTGATGTGGTTATACTTTGGTAACTCTTTTTTATTAAAAAGAATTGCATTTCGGAACAGCTTTTAATGTCCTTCCAGCAGAGCCATACACAGACCCATGGGAGATCCAAAAGCTTCAGAGCAGGTACAAGGACGCTGGCAGACATCCACAGTGAAACTGGGAGTTTCCCATTTGTTGTAGTGCTGCTGACTCAGTCCAATGTCCTACACAACAATTCCAGCTTTTTTGGACTGAGATGTGCAATACCAAGCACAGTAAGCCAGTGCATGTGCCTTTGAGTTGGCAGCAGTATTGTACCTTGTAGCAGCACTTGGGCCAGTGAGCCTGGCTTTATCACATTTGGACAACACAGTTTGCTTTGTCTGTACATCACAAAAATTACATTAATTCTACCTTCTGAGGGCTGGAATATCTACACAGCAACCATATCTATGTTTCTTAGTAACATTCCTTAACTATGGGCCAGTACAGACTTGTACAGGCCTGTGCTGTCTTGCACACAAGCATACAAACAAACACTCTGATCACCTCCTCCTTCAGGGTCTTGCCTCCACTTGCCAGGGCTTGTAGCCCTCTGGCACACCTACTTCTATAATGAGTTCAGCAGTGCTTTGAGTCCTGCTGCTGAGCTGTATTCCCACACTGGAACACTCCCCAGATCCCCGGCACCTCAGGGTTATCAGGTGACAGAGGATGAAATGACATTCAGTCTGGTGGGTGTCCCTGGCTTGTTCAGTCCACAATAGATATTCTCACTTCAGTTTCAGGTCTGTGCCACAAAACCTAGAGCTGAAACGTGACACCAAGGTTTCAGACATCTTGGAGGTGGTGGAATGTGTTTTAAGAATATTGCTGTTCCCTGTGGGAGTGGAAGCCAGGGAGACATGATCTAGATGTAAAAATCGGGAGGGAAATCCTGAGCGTGAGATATTTATTAGACCTGACTGCAAACAGCTTTTATCTGTTTGAGTTGAAGGATAAAATTGGGTAACAAACATTACATTTTCAGCACGCAAAGGAAGAGACTGCTGTGGGAAATGAGCATTTCATGTTTTAATAGTCAGGTTTGGTCTAGCAGGAAGATAAGGTTTCAAAAGTATGATAAAAATGCACTT
>VZSR01001342.1:8604345-8705474 GCA_013398615.1 Brachypodius melanocephalos
TTTTTTTTTTTTTTTAAACCAAGACCTTGTTTCTTCCCAGGAAACTGTGTTCGGCAGAACAGAATAAAATATTTGGCCAGACCTGAGGGGATTTTTATGAGTTCCATGTGAGATGCTGAGGCCTTAACTTAATTGGTCTTGCATTCCTCAGGAAGATATACACCCTGTATCCACATCCACTCAGTCTGCTCTCCTTTTCAACCTTGTTACTGTAACTATTGATTTCTCTTGCTTTATTCCAGCCTGATGCTGATGTAAATCAAGCCAGTTGCTACAATCTGGGCTGTGTCGGGAATGCAAAATCCACAGCCTTTCTTGCTTTCCTCTTTTTCCTCCTTCTGCCAGCGATGCTTTAATTTTGGAATACTGCATGGATATCAGAAACGTACCCAAAGCTATTTCATGTCCCACAAATTCCTTGTCTGTGAAACTTAAGGAAATGGGGTTTTATAGCGTCAGTATCATGCATGTCCTGCATGGCCAGCCCTGTGGACTTCTAAAACTCAAATCATTCAGTGCATTTTGAAAAAAAAAAGAATTGATTTGGGAAGAGGAATATCTTGTGTTGAGTGGATGATGAATTTTCACCGGGGAAAAAGAATGCAAGCCACGCACACAGCTTTTAGCGAATCTCCTGGTGGGACGGATCCTGTCGAAACACATCCTAGCCCTCGGCACTTGAGCAGTTTGCTTCAATTCCTGCTCGGCCCCTGCGCGGGGGTCCCGTTGTGCCCCGGCTCCAGGCCCGGTGCCGCCGGGCTCCATCGCCGCTCCCGGGATGCGGCGCAGCGGAGCAAGGGCGCCGGCGAGCGGGGACCCGCGGCACCGGGAGCCCGCAGGGATGGACGGGGGCTGCCGGCTCTGGAGCAGCACCCGTGTTCCTTTCCCGAGCCCTCCCCATGCTGCTCTGCCCGTGTGGTGGTGTTTGCACAAACCACCACGGCTCCAAGCGTGGCGAAGTAAGGGAGGACAAGAGGTGCGGGAAAACGGGGAGGCTGGTACCCTGATCCACCGTGGGCTGGTTTGCACAAACTCTGGCCGGACTTGTGGACTGGAGGGTCTGGCAGGGTGATACCCAGGATGTGGGCCCAGACACTCACCAGGCCTGGAGGGCAGGCTGCCTTTTTCCTCACCCTGTCCCCTGCTAAGCATCACGCAGAGTCACTCCGTCACGCCGTGATGTCCACAGCTAAAGCCCTACTTTCATGCCACAGGGGCAAAGGCAGTGCCCTGCAGGGCTGGGGGAAGGTGAGGGGCTGTCCAGCAGCCGTGAGCACTGGGTGCCATCTCTGGATGTGGGGGGACTGAACACGATGTGTATTGCAGTATTTGGCCAGCTCTAGCTGAGGGAAGCAGCAGAGTGCTGCGGGCAGGACAGGAGTGTGCCTCTCCTCATCCTCCCCCAGCCAGCAGTCATGACACGTGGACTATCACCAAAATGCCTGTTCTGTGACACTGAAAAAAAAGCCAATGCCCAGTGTAAAAATGTTTATTGGTGGAAAGGTATACATGATTATGTTACAGAACTAGAGAGGTGTGCTGTGAAAGCAAACAGAATCAGACACTAGCTCAATCAATGCCACAGAGCCCCACTGTGATTCCTAAGGTGCAGTGGCCCTTTCCAGGACTTCGTGACAGAAGAAAATAGGGTGCTTGAACACTTGTTCGTGCTCCTGCATGTGAAAATCCAAAAGAAAATAACCTTAATGAGAACAAACCAATAGCAGCACGTTATAAAACATGGATATTTTTTTTTTCAAAATACAGAGCAGTCAGTTCTTTCTGTGTGAAACAGAAAAAAGCTGTACCAAGGTCTTGCAGCAAGCTATACCTGGACTCCTCAGAAACTGCTCATCAGGTAGGAGCCATCAGAATTCCTGTGCTGAGCAGGATGCAGACCTGACCTCCTCTACAGCCAGGCAGTATCATACCTCTGTACCTCTGACTAGTTATTACACTGCCTCCGTGTTTCATGTCACCTCGTGTTCTCCTCAGATAGTGTATTAACTGTCCAAGAAAAGGTTTCTGTTAGTCCATGTGGAAAACCTTGCTTGGGCCTGGGAAGCATACATTTCAGAGGGAAGACTTTCAAGGATGGCCATAGGTAAATGGCTCTTTGGTACATATCTGTGTTTAAGGTATTTCCCAGCCTTTCCATTATTCTGCACTTTGGCGTTCATTCTAGATGCTAAGCTCTTCCTGTGGACAGCAACGTGGTCCCCACTTGGATTCCACTGGTGTCATGGGACAGGATCTGCCTGCTCTCTGAGAAGCCTCGTGGAGAGTTCATTTCTTTGAGAATGGTTACTGTTTTACTCACTCTGCTTTTGCTGCTTTATACTTCACTTTCTTATCTGCCTGTTTGGTTATTTTCTGGCTTTCACTTACCTTTTTGAATCCTTAGTCCATTTCTGCAACAACCTCTTTGCAAGGTGATGAGTATTGAGCAACAGCATACTCTTCTGGAGAAGAAGATAGAAACATTCTTGTTACCCTGGAGAACACTTCATGTGCCTTTCCCTGGAGGTGGATATAACCTATGCATGCTTAAACTGGAAATCCTTGAAATGTCCTTTATTCTGGGCATGTATTTTTATAACTTTCTAGTCATGCCTATTGGTTATCTTGGGCATGAGATCAAGGTCAATGAAGTGAAATGAGTGAAATTAAATGAGTGAAGTGAAATGAGTGAAATGAAGTGAAGTGAGTGAAATCCCCTGGCCCTGGATTCAGGTACTGATGGAGTTCAAAGGAGTGCTGGTTAACATCAAAGACATACCTGTTTCATAGTAATCATAGATCTGCACAGGAGCTGGCTTGGTGTTGGTCACTAAAAAGTCCTGCTCAACTGAGAAAGTGATTTCTTTCCTTTTCTTCTGTGATATCTGGAATGGAAGACCAGAGATAACCTCAGTCTTTTTATTTGTACAACATCATCTAGAACAGACAAGGGAGGTAACTGACAGGCTCCATATTCCAAATCTCACTGATGCCACACCTAGAGACACGGGACAGCCATTATCTAAACATGTTTGGAGAGCCCAAAGTGAAACTGAACTGAAAAGTTAATAGATTTTTTTGTCCTGCTTGTATCACCTGATTCTGTAATTATTACATATCCTATTGCCAAAGGTGGGAAAATTGGCTAAAGGGACTGAGTTTAATTTTCCAAGATCTCCCAATGGTCAGGACGATAAAGTCTGGTATTCCAATCCCTCCCATTTCAGACATGGACATTATGTGCCACCAAGAAACTGGGAATCAATTTACAGTGTCCATCACTGTAGAGCTTCTGTTTGTTCTACACTGCCCTGAACAAATTATTTACAAAATAAATTCTGATTCAGGGATTAGATTACAAGTAAAATTTTGCTATGATCTAGTATGAGAGAAGCAAAGAAAATCTTTCCAGAGGAGGATGAGAACAGTGTTTCCTGTCCTGTTGGAAAGACCAAGGTTTATAAGAAGCCTACCCAAGAGACATACACACAAGGGAACCTCTTTTCTGGTGATTATCTGCTTTTTACTGAAAGGAGAAATAATTTTGGTTAATTTCAATGTGCTTTTTTTAAATTAACTTTTTGGATTTTTTAGTTGCTGGTAGGACAGGTGTCGGTTTGAAGCTGTTTGGAAAGTTGGGAAGTTACATGCAGTTTGGGAAGTAAGCAGCTTAGTGATTACAGTAGAAAACTGTTAAGGAAGAGAACATGATAAATGCACCATATAGGGTATATCCTTTTTGTGGTTATACGTGTTACATGCTGATTCCATCCTTTGTGAAAATCAAATAGACAGTGACCAGAACTTACATTTTGCAGATAAAGGAGGACGTGGTTTTTCTTGTTTTCTACTTGCATCACTGTATGACTGTTAATGAGCTTTGAAACAAGAAAATGGAGACAAAGATATTTGTGAAACATTACAAAACAAGCGCTGCCTCAGACCCTACTGCTCCATGTCTGTGGTATTCATTCTTCTCCTAGTCAAAATTCAAGGGCTGGTAGTTGACTTTTTGAGTCCAAATGTTGCTGAATAAACGGAAAGGATGGACAAAAACCTACCACTTGACCTAGTTGGGGGTATGAGCTCTTTCCAAATGCACAAGTCACTGAGATTCACTTGGGGAACTCTGCCTGACTCTGGTGTGATCTATGTTTCAGAGATAGTCTGAGAGGTTTCCCACCCTTCCCCTATCTGGGCAGTGCCAGCTCCCAGTTGCAGCTGAGAGCTGCTCAGGCTTGAGGTGAAACCCTTCCTAGTTTTAAATGCAGGAGAGTCTGTGTGTTTGAAGCTCCCTGGAGGGCATTCACTCCACGCAGTAATGAACCGTGCAGCCGTGCAAACACCTCGTGTGGTCTGTGGCTGAATGGTTCTTAACCACACCTCTGGTTTTCTCCTCTGTCCCCATGGGGAGTAATTTAGCCTTGCTCCTCTAAGTTTACCTTATCCAGGGAAGACTTTACAGGAACAAAGCCAGAGAGCATCTTCACATCAATAATGAGCATGTTGGAGCTGCTGCGTTTTCCCGTGTAGCTGAAACAACAGAGGGCCCTGTCAGCAGTCTTTTGGGATGTTGTGTCTTACAGGCTGGTATTACCAGCGTATTGATCAGCTTGTGGTTCTTGGCTTCATTAGCTGAAGTGAAAACACACAGCAGTGTTCTCTGTGTGTCTTGTCATGTGCTCAGCTGGTTTGCTGATGGCACATTACCTGCATGTGAGGACAATATCAAATTGTGCTGGTCTGTCCTGGGGGCAGGAAGCATTTGATGTCTGTACTGAAAGCAGAAATCCAAAGGACCCCTCTGGAAGGTGAATGTTGTATCTCAGTGCTGTCTGGAAGAGGAAAAAACCCTTTTGTTCAAGAATGCCAATGGTTTTCTTTACATTCCAAAAAACAAGTGTCAGACATAGCGAATTTTTCTGGCAATGTTGCACTTGGTTTTATGTGGAAGATCCTTGCTTATATCAATGATAAACACGTAAGATTTCTACTCTTTAACAATGAAGGTGCTTGTACCCAGAGCCACCTCCCAGAAAGAAACCAGATGTTGATCAAAGAGGACTCTTTTCCCATGCCAGTACTCCCCAGGACTCAGAATGTGGGATGGGGGAAAGAGTGTTTAAATGGTTTAGGGAAATGAAGCAATTAGGAAAAATAAAGAGTAGTCAGTTAGAAAACCTTCAAAACAATGGCTATCCTGTATGCAAAATGTGAGACACAATGAAGAAGAAAGCAGACATTTACTTGCATAAATACACATCCACTGCCATTCATTGTCAGGCTGTATTTCCCAGGGACCTCTGGAAGGGCAGTCTGTTGCAGCAGGAGCCTGTTCTCATTGTTGACAATAAAAACCTTCTCAAAAGGCTTTTTGGAAGTGATCTTGACTCTGGTTTGTGAAGCAGAGTTGTAGGTGGCCTCACCATAAGCAGCGAGTGCTTGAAGGGCAATGACTGTGTCCTGAAAAAAAAGAAAATAAAAAAAGACATTGGCAACACAGCGTGACCAGTGCAGAGGAGATCAAAGTCACTGTTACAATACCAATGGCAGCTCCCTCCTTCCTGAATTTGTGTATAATTCCAGAGTTCCCGTACAAAAGGACCCATTTCCTTCTCTCATGTATGCTTTAGGGTAGAAGAATCTCTCTCCTCATACAAGGGTCTCAGAACATAAAATCTGAGCAGCAGAGTGCACTTCTAGAGTTTTTCATAGTGATAAAGCCTGTGGAGCTACACAGAACTTATAGGTCATTTAAGAAATGGGACTTGGTGTTTTCTAGAGTCATGCCCGACAAAAATATCTGTATTTATTGCTAATCAAATTACTCTTGTATGGTTTTAACCTTTCTATAGTTAAGAAGAGAGGGAAAAATGTATTTTGGTCTCCTAATATAGAGGTTTGTTTTTTCTCAGAGACAGCAAGTAGAAAAAAGAAACAGGACTAGGTGGTCAGAGCGCTGCTGGAATCCCGAAAGAGTGACCTGGTTCCAAGGACTAGCTGTGGAGTGGAAGGAAGTTTTGGCACCTGGGTAGAAGAGAAACCTCCATAGGGATTCTGCTGCCTGATGATCCACTGCACAATTCCTGAGGCCTTTGTGAGATCCTCTTTATTCCTGTTGGGTTTGTAGAGCAATGCCAACAACACGTAACTGGTGATCTCCACTGCAGCTGAAGGGGCATGGTCAAGGAAGGAGGGAGATTTGTCTGATGGAGACCTCTCCTCCTGCTCCCAGTGCTGTGAGCCATCTGAATAAACAAAGAGAGGAACCAGTGGTGATTACAGGTGTCACTGCTCTGTACTGCCTTGGAGCCTCACCATGCCCAGGCCTCTTCCTCAGAAGGACTCTCTGCAGATCAGTGAATGCACTGCAGATTAACTCCACAGATTATTTGTGTGGTTTGGCTCATGTGCCCACACTCTCAATATTGTCAAGGTTAGGCCATCAGTAAGATCTGTTTCATCTTCCCGCTTCCCAAATTCTCCAAACGACTGAAACTCACCAACTTCCTTTGCTGATTTCTGTAACTCTTCAAGGAATGATTCACATTTTTCTGCCTTGCCAGCTAGGCAGAAAGCATAGGCCATGAGTGCCTGAGTGTAAACTTCACTGACACTCTTCTCAGATGCAGTCTCCAGACAAAAAAAGGCATTTCGGATTACAGGGTACTTGAAAACAAAAAAGCATATGGGTCTAATTCAGGACAGCAATCTTCACCGGGTCAAAAATTTATTTTCTTTAAATTTGTTCCTCATCCTGTCACAATTACAGCCATGAGAGTGGGACTTCAGCTTGTATAATGACTTCAGGGGAGAGAATACAGAATTCTTCAAGGAGGGATTTCACAGGAGACATCAAACAGATTAAGTAGCTTTCAATGGTGTTCTTGATGAGGTTGATCTATATATTTCACAGATAATTCCTTCTGCTTACCTCCATGATAGTTATTTGCTCTGCATTTCTACAATCAAGAGTTTGTTGTCTTGAACAAATCTAACTTAGTGGTTTCTATCCTCACTGAGTTTGGTGTAACTTTAATTCTGCAATATTTTACTAGGTTTACACTCACAAAAAATTTTACAGTTTGACTCTGTGTCCTCAGAAAGGATATAAAAAGGTGGAATCTAACTCATATATTGAAGTCTAACATCTCCTCTGTAGTCGCCTTTGTACTGCCAACTTTTTAAAAGGACAGATCAGCTTTTGCTCTGATGGACATTTGTTTCTCTGACATGTATTTTAGTTCCATTTGTATATTTTATAGATTTACCTGCAACAACTTACTTTCTTGACTGGGCTGTCTTTGAGGCTAAGCCAGAGTGTGTGGGTTACTACCTGTCACGTCTGGGTTTCTACCTGTCAAGTCTTTTTATTGGAAAATAAATGATGTCACTAAATGTTTCGTGTCTTGCAAACAGAAGATCTAATCCCACTGAGGTTTGTACAGTTTCTGCTCGAAGGCTGGTGGCTTAAGAGGTGTAGAGATGGGGATTTTCTCTGTCACAGCAACCAGTGCAGATACAGAGCATGGTCACCTACTCTGGGAGCTCTCTCCCTCTCTTTCTCTCTCTTTACCACTTAGACAATTTAGCAGACACTGGACTCAAGGCAACAACTGGGGACCAGTTCCATCTGAATATCAGGTAAATCTTCTTACCAAACTGGGATGCCCAGCTTCCAGCAGGGCAATGGTGATGTAGGCAGAAAGCGACAGCTCATCATCTACTCCTCCCTGAAAACAACATGGAGAGAGGAATAACCATTCAATGCCACAGATGAGAGCCTTTAAATATGAATTGTCATGTCCCAGCTGAGAGGGTGTGGATAGTTCCGGAGGTAGCCCAAAGGGAAGGAGAGCATTCACATAACACTTGAATAACTCACAAATCCAGAGATTTGCTATTAAGTCCAAAAACATCACTCCTTCAAGCTTACAGTCCTGTAACCCTATCTCAGGTGCACATAACATGTACAGTAGGTGTATGAAAGCTGAGCTGAAAATAGTCATTATAAGATGTGGAGAATTAGCCCTTGGAAGAAAACAAGCATTTGGAGTGAAATATCGGTTTTGGCAGTAATAGGAAAACATATTCCTAATGAAAAAGTACAAATTTGACCAAGTAGTAATTCTCTGCTACCTTCAAGGCGTTGTTGAAGAGTGTCCCAACACTCCGGAAGCAGCCATCCAGCTTCTGTTTGCTTGACAGCCACAGCAGGGTTTGGGACTGGACACGGTCATCAATATAGATGAAGCGACCAGCTCGTGCAAATGATCTGTACACAAAGGCAGTGAGCCTGCAAGGGAAACGTGCAGCTGGGAGGTGAGCACTGGAAGAAACAGAAGAAATCAGCCCTCCCATTCGTGCTGTTGAAGAGCATGAAGAGTTCCAGCCAGTGTGTTGGTGGCTTGCTTTCTCGTTTTATGCTCCTCAAGGAGAGAATAATTAAAGGAGTAGTAGCTAGCTGGGACCTCTCTGTACCTCTGATACAGCCAGTAAAGCCACCCCCTACCTGCACCGTAATAATTGAATGCAAATTCATCTCTGAGCCAATTCTGCTCCCAGTCACTCACCAGGTGTTCCCTTCTCTATCTCTGGGGCCAAAGATGCTGTAGGACCCATCAGGATGTTTGTATGACAGCTGCTTCTGGTAGCCTGCAAGAACATGGAAAAAGAACTGTTCTTGATGTAAAACAAAACCCTATTTTGTTTACTAACATATTTGCCTGAAACCACAGGGGGAAAGAATGGACAGGCAGTGCATATCTACGAAGTAGGAGGGGAGCTCTAAGGGATCCTGTAAATGGAAGTATGGAACATCTTGTCTTGCAGAAACACTGAGAGAATAAGCAAGCTCTCTCAGCTCTATGCTCCAACTAAACATACAGGATCAGGATACATGCTGTGGCTCAGTGGAAAAAGAGAAGGAGACTGAAAGACAAAATCTTGAAGGAAACATGGCAGTTGAATGTCAGCAAAATGGCATAAGATAAGAAGATAAAGTAAAAATTGTCTTGTTCAGGGCAAATACTCAGGTTGCTGGGCTGTGATGCCATCAGCCATGGTAGTCATGCTGCTGCTGCTGCTGCTGCTCATGGGCCCTCAACAGGAATTCCAGCACACATTGTAAGGGAATCACAAAGCTCTCACCGCTCACTAAGTATCCAATGGCCTTGGATTTGACCTCTTCACTCATCTGCCCTGTCTTGTTCAGATAGTCCAGGACGTAGATGTTGGGTGCAAACAGGACCATGTTCTGCTCCCCACAGCCAAAGGGCATCTGGAGCAGCTGGTGCAGGTTCTGCATGGCACTGCCCAGGATGTCACCTGGGGAAGAGGAGATGAGAGGGCAGTATTAGCACAACTCATGGCCACTGAAATTAGCAGTAATTTCCATTCCACGGGCAGAGTCCTAAAAGCCTGGCAGGGGTTGGGAGCCTTCCGAACAAGTTTGAAGTTCTCAGGGCTGAGTTCTGTTCTGCTTTGCAGCCAACAAAGAATCCCTTTCCTGCCTCTCCTTACATAGTCTAAATTGCCCTTACCAGAAATACTCCTTGTTTTGGTGCCACTTCAAGCAGATACTTCTCGTTGGAAATGAAAGGGGATTACAGGACATTTCTGTTTCCAGAGGATGGAAGGGAATAGCCAGAGCTATTTATGGCAAACATTTATTGCAAAATTAATAGCTAATGTTGCAAAGGGACATTGATAATGCAGATGTATCACAGAGCACCTCTTAACTGTTATTTCTAAGAAAGGTAGAAGAGATCCAGCAAGGGATTTCTGGAATGAGCTTCTAAAAGTCACCAACATTACAAAACAAGGATTTTATGACTAGTGAGCCGTATAACCAAATCCACCTCCTGAAAAGACTGAATAGACTCTACTAGCACCTCTGATTTGTAGGTGGGTGTGTAGAAAAATGCTGTACTGGCATGAATCTGGCTGAGGGTCTAAGTGACAACTGTGCTGCTACTTCAGAGAAAGACTTTCAAATACACTGAATTTTAACAGAATAGAGAAGAGTGATGCAACTGATTTAAACTTCATCTTGGTGATGCAAAGCACTGCTGGACAAGATGAGAATCAGTCTCTTTTCTCAAAAGTTTCCCACACTAGGAGTGGAAATTCCCAGTTTGAATCCTGAAAGAGCTTTCATGTTAAATTTTCTATATTTTCTTTTTTTAAAAAAAATTATTAATTGCATATTTACCAACAACAGAAAAGGAGGCTCTGGCTGATCCTTCCAAAACATTTGTAGGTAGCTCTAGAGCTATATCTTGAGTAACTACATCATCTGTGGAGAAAAACATTTATAATTTATATAGGAATACTAATTATAATGGTGAAATTGCACAGTACAAAATTGCACACAAGAGACGGCAATAGGCAAAACTCACAGCATTTACCAAGACCACAAAGAAAGAAGGGGACACAGCAAAATTCAAAATTGTAAAAAACCAGATAAAGTGGTATTATCTCTGCCATTGCTCAATAGAAAACAGGAAAACTGGTAAGGTTGGTGCTCACAGGTTGTGGTATCTGTGACCCTCACGGATTCCTTTGGTGGCACAATTGGCAGAGCTGGTTGGTGAGGGTCAGAACAGATTTTTTGCCTCTTTTGGGCCAGTCAGACCTTAGGAGCTGTTTGCTGTCAGCTCTGAGATTATGTGGAAAGGAACATTACATTCCCTCTTCCATTCCCACCAGAGGTGGAAAGCTGTAAGCTGCAGGTATCCATGGAATAGAGGACAGCAGTCAACATGAGTGAATGAAACACGGGACATAATTTGCACAGAAAGGTTGTGTCCCTTTGAGAGCTTCACAGCAGCCTTCCTGCAGCATCTGAGCACACCTGACCAAGGCACAGATGCTGCCTCAGTTATAGGCACCAGACCACACAGGAATTTGGTAGCAGGGAACTGAACTATTACATTCATACTAGCTGTCATATGGACAACTCTGGGGGAAAGGGAAGGGAAAATATCAACCAACACTGCAGGAAAGGGTGCAGACCCCAACTTTCCTTTCAGTTCTTCTCAAGACAACAGTATATAAGACCCTTACCTTCTGTACAAATTAAGGAGTTTTGAGTCTTTTCCCTTCTGATTCCTTCAGGCTGCATGGAGATGGAAAGAAGACACACATGCAGCGGATGAGACAAAAGCATGCAGAGGAAATTCAATGACAAACAAGCCACCCCCTTCCCCAACCTCCTAAAGCAGGTGGATGAAGTTTAAAAGTTCATATATGATGTGGCTGCTCCTAAAAGGGAGATCCCATCAGATGGAGTCCCTCATTTCCAGTTTCTCCTCTGCACGAGGGAGACATGCACTTGTCAACACCCACTGATTCTCATGGAAGAGAACATCAGGTGGGAGTGGACCAGGTCTTAGATTGAACAGCCAGACCCTGTCCCAGACAAATGGGACTGGAACCCACCTTCCCAAAGGTGGAACCATATCAGGAGTTTTTTAGGGAACCTGAAAAACTTTTACTTGCTTTTGGTACTTCTGCTGTGTTTTAGTTTCCTCATGAAGAGGAGTAACAGGGCAAACAGTAAGAGCTCTCAGCAGTACCTCAACCAGCAGAGTTCTGATCTGGGTGTCCCTGTAGTCAATACTGATGTTCCTGGGAGCTTTGTCTCCACAAGCATCATCATCCTTGGTCTCTGCAGTAATGCTGAACACTACATTACCTTAAATAGCAGAAAAAAAAAAGAGGAAAAAATGGACCTCTACCATGCAGGATGATTGACAAAGTAAGAAATTTCATTTGATGAATAAGACGAAGTGTTTCAACATAATGAATGGTCAGTCACTGTAGGTGAGACAGGTGGGAAGAGAACTGGTCTCTACAAATGGCAATGATTAACACAGTGAAGCTGTGGAGAAGATCCTTAACCCAGACAACTGGAAAGACCAGTGGTGGACCAAGCCCTCCAGGTTGGAAAAGAATTAAGTTTTTTCAGGTGAGAGATAAATTAATACCAATATTGGAACAGAAAACCGAGTAGAATCAAAGCACTTACCAATTTCTTTGGGGAAAATATTCCAGACGTAGGTCTTTCTTTTCTTGGCACATACACATCCATCATCCTCTGGAGAGATGAGTTTGGCTTGATAATCAAGGGAGTCCGACAGTGAAACATTAATCTGAAAACAGAAAGAGTAGTGGAATGGGAGGAAGGTTTTGAACCATATTGCAAACGGTGCTTTATTGTTAGAGGGGGTGAGACACTATCTGCTTACATCTGGAGTTTAGTGTAGAGCAGATTTAAATCCTCAGATGATGATGTTTGATTAATCATCCACCACTTGTAACCTGAACAGTTTTCCCTCTTGCTTCTCTCAACAGTCTCACTGTTAACACAGGATGTTGAGCACCCTATGCACACCTGATTCTTACGGAAAAGGCCCCAATGAAACCACTGATGGCTTGTCTAACTGTGGAGGGTGAATGATACTCTGCAAAGCACTTGTTTCTTTTCTCTATGGATCTTGAGACAGCTGATTTACAGACCTAGTCACAGTTCACAAGATCTCTCTTTGCTCTGTGCTGGTTTCAGAGGACAGATCCAGTCAGGACAATCTGTTGTCAGCTAGAATGAGCAGTGCCTCAGTCAAGAGCAGATCCAGCCACCTGCACCAATAATTTTGCTGCAGCTTCTTTGGAGATGGGGCAAGGTCTAAGAATGTGGGCAGAAGTACGCACCTTAATGCAGCGCTCAAGGTAGTTGAAGACAGTGGCTCTAAGCAGGAAATCTTCTCCTCGTATGATAGAGTATGGCAAGGTCAAGTCAACAAAGAAAGGCTGCAAGGCTGTCAGGGTGGCAGGCACAGACACGCCAAATCCAGCCAACTCTTCCACACAGAAAGCACTGGCTTTCCATTTGGTGATGGTGTCAGGGATGGTGTATGGGATGCTGACTTTTCCAGTAGAGCTGGTAGGAATGGAGAAAGGATGAAAGTTTTAGAAAGGGAGAATTTCTGATAACTTGCTTCTCAGTAGAGACAACAAGTTTTGAAAACCAGAACTACCCTAATTCTATCTGCAGAAATCCCATATACAATCCCTGGAATTTATCACTAAAATTTGAGAAAAGTCCCTTTAAAAGTTCTTCTGACCATCATATTCTTGAGTTTGGAAAGACAACTCAGAGTTCCGGTTCTGCAAAGTCATATTTTAAAGAAAGGTGTCCTTCTTTTGAGTGAGGGAATATGACTCATGGTACACACATTGTGGGAACAGGTGTCTTTAGGGACATCTTTGGTACTTTGATCATGAAAAAGAGAGGGGCAGATGGGCAGCTGATGATTGAAAAACTAGATCTTCTGGGCCAAAAAGGAAGAAGAGTTGGCAAGGGCTTGCCACCTTGCAGGACATCAGAGAACATATTTAGTAATTCCTAAAGCAAGGCAAAGGTATGAAAGAAGCAGTACTCACTTAATTGGAACTATATCCCAAATCCAAGCTTCAGGAAAGAATTCACGAATACTCTCAAGGACGAGTCTCCTGTCTCTTTCCTCCCTAGCAGCTTCAGCTGGCAAGAGATAATGAGAATTTAGTAAAACCTGTCTCATGTAACAGAGATGCCCAGAAAGGACAGGTTTGAATGTTCACGGGCCAGCATGAAGGACAGTAAGTGTTTTACCATTTCCCTTCTAACTGAGACTGTACACAATGCCACACAAATATTATTAAATGTTACTAATATATCCTTCAGCTAGGTATAACCTGCTGTCAAAGGAAAGAGAAAACATTGCTTGAAGTGTTTTGGTCTCTCATGAGCATGAGACCTAGGGCTAGAACTCGGGTCACTTGGCTCTTAGCTCGGATTCCTGTTCACACTGTCGCACAGTCTTTTCCAACTAGCTCTGGTCAGAGGAGAATCAACGTCAACAGTGTTAGTTTTGTGTGGCACTGCCAATTGCCAGCAATTCCCAATGTGAAAGTGGACACGGATCAGAAGTGTAGACCTGAAAGACTCTTTTGGGCATTGACCACTAGCTTAAACTCTTTCATTCTATGCCAGGCCAATATTTAATATCAAAACCAAAGTGGCTGATGAGTACTGTCCATGTCCGTATAACAAAAATACCTCTTCCTTTAAGGAGAAAGGTGAAATCTCTTTCCTGTGCTCTGTATTACCTGATGATTTGACATGGTGTGCAGAGGCCACGTGTCCTGCATTCATTACGTATGGTTGACGCCTTACAGTCTCACCAGTGCATACAACTGGTTGTCGAACCTTTGAGTTGGTAAAAAATTTAATTCCCATATCCTGTAGAAAACACATTTTGGCATCAGCTCTAACCACACTGTAGCTGAGGTTTGTTCCATTCCTCCCTCTTTCCCATTACTGTGTTTCCACCACAGAGGTACCCAGAGACACGTATGCAGAGACTTTTGGGAGCTTTGTGTGTGCTGAAAAATCACAGTAGGCACCAGAATCAATTGAGAATAGAAGTCTAAGAGGAGGATTTGTCATGCATGAGTTTTACTAATAGGGTTGTTTTCAGAATCTAGCACTACATATTTAAGTAATGTACAGGACATTTACCCTGAGGAATTGATACACATCTGGGCCTAATCCAGACATTACAGGTGTGTAATACAAGCCTTTGTGAAAGATGTGGTCAGATGAGACACAGGGCTCTTGGGAGTCTTCTTCTAGATTGAACCCACGGAAGACATAGCCTTGAAAGTCCTGTAGGGGATGCAGGCTGTGTACCTGTGAGGGGTAAGGAAACAGGAGCTGTGGGTGGGTAAACATCAGCCTCACTTACATTGTCAAATACTGTAAATTGCCAAAACTGAGCTGACAGCCTGTTTGAAACCATGCTCTGTTTCCTGGGCTGAGAAATGGCTGAATTGCTGGGATTAGAGGGCAGTGATCAGTGGCACAAAGTCTGGCTAGAGGTCAGTAACCAGCGATGTACCACAGGGTACTCCAGTACCGGGTCCAATCTGGCTCAATACCTTCCTCGATGATCTGGATGCTGCAGAAAGGGTCTGCCCTCAGCAAGTTTGCTGATGGCACAAAACTGGAGGTAGTGGATATACTGGAGGGTTGTGCTGCCAGAGACCAGTCACAGGTTAAACTAAATCCCTCGTGAAAGAGGACTTACAAGCCACAGGAGACAAAATCTGTTTATTGCCTACTAAAGATGTCTTACGACCAGCACACGCCAGAAGCTGTAGAATTCTAACTCAGTCTAATGATCTCCAGTGGAGAGACACTGTAATGGAGGAGGAAGAAGCAGTGGAAGGAGACAAGGCATTTGGCAGCTTACCATTTCCCTGGACAGCTCTGTCTCTGGCTTCAGGAGCAGCACGCTCTCATCCACTGCCCTCACAGCACAGAAAGAGTTGGCAGCAGCTTCAATGACCAAACTGACGTTGGAAGCTGGGTGCATCTGCTTTTCAGAGAATTCCAAATGGACCTGAAATTCATCAAACAGATGTTGGCATGACAAACCCATGCTGCTGGGGCTGCTCTGACTGTGTGTGAGTGGAGGGCAAGGAGAGTGGGAGGGTTTTCTGTTGGAGCAGAGAAGGTCTGACTGGAGGAGGATGTCTGGTCTCCTCTGTAGCTGATGCCCAGGCCTTTGTTATAACAGGGACTTAGGCAGTAAGCACATTTAGATTCCTGTGATAACTTAAATGAAGCCTACCTCAAATGATTTAAAACACAGTGTGACTCTTTTGCTGTCATTATTGAATCAAATCAGACCTTATTATGACTTGACTACATGAAATGATCCCTACAGTGAACAAATCTTATTTTTCCGAGGTCCACTGCCCATGTTAGCAAATATATAAAACAGATTTTTTCCATCTATTCAGAACAAAATCTATTTCACATTTGTTTTAGATAAGAGGAAAAAAATAGGAGAGGTAACTAGAAACGTTTTGTTTAATGTCACTTGATTTGTCTTGTTCTTTTGTTTCATGCATTTTAGCTTTTAGGAGGTAAAGATTAGAACAATCTTACTGGTGAAATCTGAATTTTTATGATGAAAAAAAAAAAAAAAAAGAGGAAGAAATACTTAAATCCTAGACTGCTATTTTGACTTTCTTTTTTTCTGTGTGTATTTAGTTCTGGTAAACCTAAACTGCATTTCTCAATGAAAAAATGTAAAAAATTCGATTGAATGATGGAATGGGACAAGTCTAAAGTGTGTTCACTCTGTTGGAGAACAGAAAGTCTAAAAACTGAATGAAGCACTAGTAGAGTTTAAGAGAGGCAGGGATAATTTGGGATTTATGTGTGTCTCCTGAAAAGTTTTTAATGTTAAAAGAACATATATCTTTTGACAATAAAGCCAGGAGGTAGTGGTAGAGGAAAGATATAAGGCCAAAGAGAAAAAATAAAATGAAAAGGAGTAATGTAGAGAGAAGTAGAAGGAAACAAGAAGCAAAACTGGAAATCTCTTGTGGATGTATACACAAGGAATTCGTATTTATGTGACAGCAGGTAAGGCTTGCTGTATCTTAGTGCCTCTCACCTTGTTTTTGAAACACTTCTCAACTGGCAATTGAACACTGTCTGCCACCAGCTCCTTGTCAGGGTGAAGGGTGTACACCAGCAACCGAAAGGCTGGAGCCATCTCCTCACTGACCACAAGTGGGATGGTGAAAGTGCCATTTTGGCCTGGTAGAAGAAATAAAGGCACCAATAAGGAAGGAATATCAAAGATTTACTGTAGTAGTTGCCAAAACTCAACAGATATGCAGCTGTACCAATCAATGGAGTGATCTGGACTTAGATGGTAAACTGAACAATTTTCCAGGAGGTGACAGGCCTGGGTTTAATCCAGGTGGTCCCAGATTTATTGTAGATTTGAACATGTGGCCATGGTCAGATAGGACCCTAAAGCAGACTCTCTGCATTCCCTGTGTCATACTTCGGGGAGATCTTTGGAGCACACTATTTGACTAATATAAAATTAAGTAACTGCTGGACTAAATCTGACTTTATAGTGATCTTAGTGGTAGTGCTACTTTCATGCACATATACACGGGTGGAGAGACATACGGCCCTCCCTGTAGCTGCTATATTCAACCATCGGGGAGGTTGTTTGTTTGTTTGTTTGTTTGTTTGTTTGTTTGTTTTAATGCAAAGATATGGATTGGCAACTTAACTTACCAGCTTGGATATTAACTTTAACTTCCCCCGTAAGGACAATCTTGCCTCTTGCCATGCCCTGTGCAGAGAGGATTAAGACATGTATGAGTTGGCAGAAGTTGGAGGGAGAAAGCAGCAATCAGGTTCATTGTGCATTGACAGGACAATCTACAGTGAGATCTTAAATGCTTCAACATAAGCCTTAGGGCATGCTGAACGCTCCCACTGCTGCTGCTGGGGACCTTGTTGCTTGTCACAGAAGCAAAAGGAAGGGAAAAGGGGGACAGAGAATACTATGAAGAGCACTCACTGCTGTAATTCCTGTGGATGGATTGACAGATAGCTGCCCAGTAAAGCCCTTTCAGCAAACCAACCCACCACATTATACTCACCACATAGTAGAAATTCACGGTGTTGATTCTCTCGTATCCTTCTGTGTTTAAGACATAGTGCACAGTGATTTTCCACTTCTGCCCACATTTCAGGTCTTTCCACCAGGGCTCAATCCTCACAAAGCTGCCGGTCCACGAGTAGAAGCGCGGGACGGAGAGAGACGCTTCTGGGTAGTAAGGCTCTATCCAGCCTTCATAGTGGCAGTGGTCACTGGTTTTATAAACTGCCTGGACAGGAGAGGGAGTGGGGAAGAAAAGGAAAACAAACATGTATCACTAGGGAAGCCTTCATCACATTCTGAAATCAGAATGATTAGTTCACAAAATGCATAGAGATAAGAACTGCATCTAAAGCCAAACTGGTAAGGAAAGAGCAGCCTTGCAGCAAGCCATTGCATTGCAACAACTCAGATGTTTTCCTCACTCCTCTTATGGCAGGTTTTGAGAGCTCTAGACCATGAAGAAAGATGAAGAAAGCATATTTTTGTTACCAGAATTAAAACCTCATCCCATGTTTTTGTGGGGTCAGTTTGAGAGCAGCCATCTCTCTCTGTGTCTCTATTCAGCCTTGTTTTGTACTCACTTTCAGACCAATCTCGGGATCAAACATTTCGGATGTGTCAATGCTAAACTCAGCAACACCATTGTGATCCGTGGTGAAGTTGTCTGTGTTCTTGTTATTGACAAATAGCTGAATAACCTCATTGGAAATTGGAGAGTTGTCTTTGTCTACCAGCTTGATCTGTAAAAGGGAATGAGAAACACATTGAGCATATTGTCTTTCTGTATGTAGATACTGATATTTTGCACTCCTTCGCTCTCCAAATGGCAGAATTACTTTCTCATCTTCCTTCAAAGCAATGCTTGACAACTGAAATGTCTCTCTTCACTTTCTGGCAACTATCAGAACTATCTTATGAGGTTCAGAGCAGGATCTTCCTCAGCATCTCCCATACCATTGATCACGTCCTTCTGTGGAGCAAGAATTTTCCTGTCTCATCTCTTTCCTGATCAGTCCCTTCTGACTACACATTTCCAGTTTAAAAACATGTTTTCTTTCCTCCCTTCCTTTTTTTCCCCTTCCTTAGTCTTGAGAGTCTGCTGCTGCTCTTTTCATTGTCTGAAAACCTTCTCCACATCCTTGTTTTCAACATTTTTCTGATTTTGTCTATGCTGTCTCTGCTATTTAGATGTTAAACGATCAAACAAACAAAGAGCAAAATTACAGATCCCATTAAGTAAATGCTATGCTGCTAAAAATGAGCATTCCTTTTGATTTTTTAAAAGAAAAAAACAGAGTGGGAATGGGAACCAAATAAGAAAGTTATATATACTTTACAGGGGTGAAAAACCCCTACTCTTGAAAGACAATCTCATCTCCTTTCAGTGCTACTGGTCCCCCTTATTCTTTCCTCATTGACAAAAGCTGAACTGAAGGAGAGAGAGATTTATCCCTACCCTTTAAACCACAGACAGAGTTATGTGGGTATTGTCACGAAACAAAATAATGAAAAACCTTTCAGAGACAGAAACTGTTATTTCCTTGATTTTTGTGTGTGTGTCTTAATTTCCTTTCCCTCTTTCTTCCCTCATCCACCAGTGTTTTCACTCATGTTTGGCTGGCATGTGCTGGTCAGTTCTGAAGGGAAGAGGCAGTGATTAATAGCAAACTTAAAATGCAAGGTAGAGAAATATTGGTTATTGAATTGTTCTGATTTGAAGTATTTCTGGTGGAATCAAACTCAGAATAAACTAATAGTCTTCAGTATTCAGAATTACCAGTAGGGCATTGCAATGAAAGAAGACTGGGGAGAACACTCCCACCCCAAACAGTCTCCTAGATGTTGCCATCACTGTTGTTATGTGATTGCCTGTCAATCATCTTCAATACAAGCCCTCCAAGCTCTTGATTACCTGTCCAAAGTAAGGAATTCCTCTTCTGTAGTGGGGATCCGTGTTCTCAAACTGTATGCTGCTCATCACCCGAGTTATGGAAATAACCTGAGCAGCTGTGAATTGCAGGCCTGGAAGACATGCCCAGAGTCAGGAGAAGATACACTTTGTCCTGCACAGAGCATCCTCAGACTTTGCCTGGAGATGGTCACTGTGCTTGTAAAAACAACCTTCCTCAGGGAGACATTCCTGTACTCAGCAAGCAGAGGCTATCTCCTATTCTCCTGCTTGACCACACCACTTTTGCTGTTTCTGTCTGTCTGGAGGGGATTACCTGTTCCTTTCTCTGTCACAGTGGCTTTCACGTCAAGGTTCCTCATGTAACCAGTGCGATGTAACTCAAAGATGTTGGAGCTGAAGACCTGGGAGAGGCAGCCATCTATCTCCAGCTGGACAGGGAAGAAAACAAATCCTGTTGTCAAGGATCATACCTTGCAAAGGGTGTTGACAATACAGAGGATCCTTCTTTAGTGAGTGGAGTCTTTTCCCAGTACTTTTAACATGATTTATAAGTGTCCATGGGGAACTGAGTCATGAAGAAGAAACATATCAATCCTTCAGGCCTGCAGGAAGCCAAGAAAAGAGGTACCCTGACCTCCTAACTAGTCATACAAGCAAAGAAATGAGTTGGATGGAGAAACATCAAAGAGAGAAAGAAAAGTGTGATGGGGAGAAAAACAAGAACACCGAAGAGAGGACAAGCATGAAGAGGAATAATAATTATGCATCATACATTTTTGGTAAACGATTGACAAACTGGGCTTTTCTTGCACCTCCCGTATGAATCAAAATCCCTGCACACACTGAGCTTGACTTTCCCTTCAACAGGCTGGCCGTAGGTGTACCTAGAGGAAGAGGAAATAAGATCTGAGGAGGTCTATGAGAAAATGCTTGAAAAATAATCTTAAACTAATGTGTGCAGGAATAGATCCAGAACAAGCAGTGATCTGGGAAGCCAGAGCATGGAACAGTTTCACAGGTTTTTCCTAACTCTCCTGCTTTAACAAAATAGAAAATACAACTCAGAAATCAAAATTAGTTCTTTTTCACAGTGAAACCTATGAAACAAAGCTGCACCTTGAATGTAAAAACAAATAACTTTATAAACATAATGAACAGATGTAGCCATTGACCAAATTAAGACTGTTGACTCCGATCTTCAGCTTAAACTGGAACTCCAGGTTCACAGAAATCAAAGCAAAACTCCTCATATCTGCTAGGGGATCAGGATTGCAGCTCTGGATTCCAAATTGCAAGATCATGGTGTTGGTGTAAGCAAGGTCCTTCTGAAGGACCAAGCTTGGAGGGGAAGTTAGGCAGCTGGAACCATAACGTCCTCACTAGAATTAAATGATGCCCTGCTTTATGAAGGTCTCCCTCTGAAGTGGGCTGTTGGGAGTGGACACATCCTACTTTACCAAAAGATTTATTACTCTCAAAAGATTTATCCACCCCCACAGAACACCATGTGGAACCAAATATTTATACAATAAAATGAGCACACAAATAAATGAAAGCTCCAATGACCAAATGAACCCTCACCAACCTCTTCTGTGGCCCTACATATTTTGGCTTCTTCTCTAAGCCCTGGCTCTTTGCCCAGCCCTTGAGAAGTTCTTCCACTTCAGTGTATTCCCTAACAACCCTGCAGGTGGTACTTACAACCCACAGACTTTCACTGTGAATTCCGAATCCAGGACCGTGAGGCTTTCTGGTGCAGTGACTGCGACATCAAACTTTGGCAACACTAGGACAAAGAACAAAAAGGAAAAAAACCCAACACTGGCATATTGTAAATTTGCAGACCCTCCTAAGATGAAAGCAAAAATTAGGATATATCTTATTGTTAGTCGTAGAGGGACTGGGATCTCAGAACTTGGGTGGCAATATGATTTTGAACTGGCCTGATCTGAAAAGGCTCACTAAAGCATTTATGTAACATTTTGAAGAGAAGACAGGACTTCTGAAGTGAATCCTGTGATGTCTACATGCCTTGTAGAGCTTTGGCGAAGAAAGTTCATGGACATAGCTGGGAAAAATTTAGTTTGTCTCACTGAAATTTGCTATCAACTTGCTGATTTCATATGCAGACTATTTTGCTGTCTGAGTGTCTGAAAAATAGTAAATTTTTCCTCTTTTTTTTTTCTTTCTTTTTTTTTTTTTACTTCTTCTTTTTTAATCTCCACTGTTCTTAATGACAACTAATTGAAGCTGCATTTGCCAGGAAGCTGTTTGAAGTTTTAGCAGTCAAAAACGTTGCTTGATATGGGCTCATCTCTAATAATGTTTCTTATGCTGAATAAAAAAAAAAAAAATGGGTGGCGTTTACCGTATTCCTCCACAAGGAATGAGTGATTTGTTTTATCTCCTGACTTCTTTACTACAATAATTTTGTAGTTCCCCAGGATGGGCTCTTCAGTGAGTGGGAATTCTAGCTGAATAATGTTCATCTCTGACTTCACATTTTGCCACTGCAAGATCCTGTTGCCCCTTGGATCCTGAAGAAAGAAAGAATGCAGACTCACAGGTTTTTTTGCCTTGGAAAACTTTTGCTACTAGCACACATAACCAGCAACAAAGAAGAAAACAGAACAAGTTGCTTTAACTCACTGGAGAAGCTGCTTTAATGCACGTGCATTGAATTAAATTGCACCATTGTACTCTGATTATTCATGTCATTATTAATGTTTTTAGATTCTCCTCTATTGTTCCCGATTTAGGCATTCTCTGCCAGCCTACTTATTAGTCTCAATCATCAGGGAAAGTTGCACAATACTTCTCTTTCCTGCTCTTTAGTATATGTTGCTCTAGATTTGTGTCAAGAGGGGAGAGAAAGAAAATCTTCTTTGTGCTTTCCCTTCAGGCAAGTTTATCCCACACAAATCTTGGCCTTTAGCAACCCCAGCTTTTTTTTCCAGCTGCCAGAAGAAGGAAGGAGACCTTTCTTCTGCATTCACTGAGGTGGCATTTTCCTCTCAGTATATGTTATGCTAGCTAGACTAAAGAAAACTCTTTCACACCATTTCCTTGACTCTTTACAGCAACAACTGGAAGAAAAACACGTGGGGGGCTCAAAAGATGTATGTTCTCACTGCAAAGAAAACAAAGTCCCCTGACTTCACAGTGGAACATGAAAACGTGTAAGTGTGCTGTCTAGACATGAACTACAACTGTTTTAAAAATCACCAGAAAATGCCATGAAGGTACTGACAGAGTTAGTAGTTGCATTCACAACCTGTATTCATTCACATTTTTTAGCAGCACTAGACTTATGAAAAGATATACCCCAAAATAAACTGAGTAAACTGGGGGAAGGGAGAGGAATCAAAGGCAGACAAAAGAACACTACAAATTTTGACTGCTGGAGTGGTTATAGGTGTGTTTTCCATGTCAAGCTCAAAAAGTGTCCTTGTTTTTTGTGGAGTTTCTGTTAACTTCTTCTGGTGTACCCAGCAGCAAGATTTGTCTGTGTATGGACACATTCAAACCCATGTAAGGACATGTGCCCGGAGGAATGCAGTACAAAGACAAAAATTTCTTACCTGAATTGCAATCAAGGGGTACTGAAAGAGGAAAAAACAGAATGGAAGAAGACATTAGGGGGCTGATCAAACACAAATTCTTTTTCCCCAGGACAATGAGAAGTATATAATCAATATTCAGTATAATACCATTAACCAGAGGTCCTTATCTCTTATTTTAATCAGTTTAACAGCAATTTTACTTCAATAAGAAGCTTGCATAAAGGAGGGAAATGATACGAGAATGGTGGGGCAGTTTCTGGTTATACTGGTTGCAGTGCAATCTCAGAGTGTAGGAGTGAGCAGAGTTACAGAGGATCACACAAACCATGATTTGGGCTTCTTGTTAGCACCGGCTCTTTGGCTACCAGTGTGCTGCCTCCTGCATTGCACAGGAGAGGAGGCCAGGGAAGACCCTTCCATTAATTTCCTTATGCACTGTGAGCATGAAGAGAGACTGCTGGCAGTAGAAAGAATACCTCTGAGAAGATAAGTAATTGTGGCAGCAGGTTTCTCTTTCATTCCCCCATTTCTAAAATGGGCAGGGTGCCAGGTGGATGATTTACTGATGCCTGCAAGAAACATTTGCTGAACTATAAGAGCAGGAGACTGAACTGTGGGCTTTCTGGTCAGAGCTAAGATAATGCCTATGGCAACAAAGTGGAGGGGAGTTTGGGGGAGGGGGTTTTGAGCCTCTTTCCCAGTGATAACAGAAGGTGTTGTGTCAGGAATTCAAACTGCTACACACTTGACTTCTTCCCTGTGACTCTAATTAAAATTTGGATTTCAGCATGTGCTTAGGAAATCAGGTTAATTCTTTGGCATTTAGTCTCTGCAACATCTCATTTTATCCACAGCAATCCATTATGCAAAATTTGAGAAGAAGTTGTCTCCCAGCAATTTTAAATACAGGGAAATATTACTGGTCACTCACCTTCTCCTGAACAGGTTTAAAATTTAAATCCAGGGCAACAACACGAAACCTCACTGGAAAGGCAAGGAACAGGGTGTTAGCGTTGACCACAGTTTATTTGGTTGAGCATGATGTTTTGCATTCATTAGTACTCCCAGTTTCACAGGATCTTCCAACAGTCCTGCCTGCACAGGATGCACATGATAAAATGCATCTGAAGGTAGAATAACCCTACACAGACTTTGAGTAAGGGTCTTTCCCCTAGCATCAAGTTCTTGTACTCTTTCATAAAAGTTTCCTTTGATGTTAGCAGTGAAAAGTTTACTTTCATTAAAGGTTAACCTCATAGAAAGGAATGACTGAACAAATAAGAACTGCATTACCTTTTCATTATTTGATTTTGTTTACTGCATTCCCCAGCTCAAAACCAAGCCATTAGACCAATAAACAACCCATACTGGACACCTTGGTGGCACCAAAGTCCAACTGGTAAGCTTTTCTTCATACTGTGTATCTATGTAGATAGAACTCATCCCAATTAAAATAAAACTAATCTGGTCTAATGGCTGCATTACGTCACTAATCTCTGGGAAGAAGTCTTCTGTTGTTTCCTATAGTGTGTGCTAGAAACCTTGAAGCCTGGAAATGAATTGAGCAGTGGATGTAGAAAAATGGAGCTCTGCTTGATGGCCATGTGAGAAGCATGGATAAGGGGATAGCATAAGTGCAGGAACACAACGTGAAAATCCACAGTCCAAACACATCGGAGGCCAGAAGGTAAATAGCATGATTTTGTCTTTAACAACTTATAATTTATTTTAAAGGAACTCATTTCACTCTCATTGTTTAGACTATTTTGATGCTGACCGACACCACAGAGGGAAGCATTGTTTTACGCCAGGTATTGATCTAATCACCTCTTCCCACTATCCTGGCCTGTCATCAGTAATGGAACAGAAGCAGTGAGAGCTTCTGTCACCTGGGAGGAAGGGATGAAGAAAATAATAGAGATAATGGGATGACAGTTTCCTGATGTCCTGAAGATGATTCCCTAAGCTCCACAGCAAGTAACTGTAATAGTTTTAACAAAAACTCTGAAGAAACTGCCGAGAATGTAGCTCAGCCTGAGGAAACACCATAGAGAGAAATTCTGTCTGAAGAAATTGTCTCCTAAGGCCCACGTTTATAGACAAAGTGGACATTCACCAGTCTGTCCTGGTCGGTAGATGGGTTTGTCTGTCTGGATGAAGACAATGGTGTCCGTGTTCCAGATCAGCACTGACCGCCGCTCCTCCAGGTTGATGGTGCTGCCCTTGGCAGAGAAGGAAATGAAAGCCAGTGGTGCAGAGTGGACAGGAGGAATCTGTGAAGAGACAGGAAAACATGGGGAAGTTGTTAGTCTTGAAGTAATTTGCTCCAGAACCTGTTGAACAGCAATACCTGTGGCCTGGGCTCCTATAGCGAGACACAGTCTCACTTCTAGCAGCTTCATCACCTTTCTTGGGCTTTTTCTTATTATTTATGTCAACAAAAAATGCCTCCTTGTCTGTTACTATGTTACTCTCCTATGCTTTCTTTTCTCTTTAACAAGCCTTATTTTTTCCCTGGTTGTCCCTTGTGCTCTCTGCTTTAATTTTCTTGTCCCTGTTGGCATTTCTTTTCCATGGGGACATAAATTAAAATTAACTTACCTGGAACTTGAAGCATTGTAGACCACTGCTTGCTGTCACAGTTTTCTTAAAGATAGTGGTATTAACAGAGCTGTATTCTAGGATTACTCTGACGGATACTGTCTCGTTGAGGTGAAGGAACTGCAGGCAAACCTGACCTGGAGAGTCATTTTGGAGGACAGCAGGCACAATCAGGACATACTGCCTGTAAAATCCAAACATCAAAGTGATCACATTCACATGTAAGGGAGAAACAGCCTCAACAGGATGAAGTAAACACATAACACCATCATTATTCAGTACCCACCAATTATTTTAGGCTAAATAGGACACACTGCCAGTGCTCCTCACTCTGTCCTGCAGCTCTGAACAAGCCCAGTCCAGTATTGCCCACAGCTCTGGTACTGCCCCCAGCTCTTGCCCTTTATCTGAGCCCTGGGCCCCCCTGGTTTTAGCAAAGCACCCTGCTGTCACTACTGCTATTGCCTTTTCTGGACACATGGCAACTTCCTTGGAAGTTCTGCGATAGGTGGAAGGTCTGATCAGATTAAATCAGAACGATTCACTTGCCATCCCCATTCTGCTTTAGCTCTCCGGATATAAAAGATGAGCCCTGGCAGTATTTAGTTTTTAGAGAAAAAGTGATAACACTGACTAGCACTGTCTTTAAAGCCTTTTCACAAATACTAATAGTAGTAGTAATTAGGGTAGTTCTTACGGCTCAGGTTCCTTTGCAGCTGTTACATGCCAGAGAAGAATAGCCAAAAGAAACTTCAGCCACATTTTTCTCACTGGGAAACAGAAGAAAGAGATAAGTTCTCTTCCCATGAAACAATTCCTTGCCTACTAGTTTAACAGCAGCATTCCTCACCCAGTGCTCCAGAGGAAAGGAGTTTGCTCTTCAACTCCTCCCTGGCTGCTTCCTTTGGTGTTAGTGCCTTTATAACTGCAGCAAGGGGTGGAGATCCCAGTCTATTCTACTCCTTGCTAGAACCTCCCCTAACAGTACTGCAACCAAAATCAACCCACCATCTCCAGACTGTAACATTTCACTGTACTTCTCTGAATGTCTGCACAAAATACATTTAGTGTCCTTGTTTTCAAGGAAAGGGGCTTTGGGTTTTACACTGAGAATTGTCATAGTCTCAGAAAAGCACAAAATTACCTAAACCCGAGTAAGTCTGTCAAACCAGATTAACATTTGAGGGTTTCCCCCATTTTTCTTGGAATTTACCTACTGGATTGACAGTCTGGGTGAAGTAGTCCAATTTTCTACACTTTGTCACCAGATTCTGGCTAAAATAATACACTGACCTCTCTTTTCCTTTGCTTCATAGGTTTTTTTGAAAATTGACGAAATGGAAAAATAGAGAAGCTAGAAAAAGAGAGATCTAAAAAGTCTTAATTACTTCTACCTTAGCCATTGAGCCCTTGACAGTGTTATTGAAGTGTGATTCATATCAGCCTGGAATTAGCCAGTCACTGGTTCTATGGGAATTTGTTAGTTCCCCAGGTTTCCAGTTTTCACACCTGTGTGGAAGGTAATGGAGTTTTTTTATTAGGGAGAAGGAAGTTCTTTTGTTCTTTTGTACTCTGAAGAGAAAACAAAGCACTCAGGTGGGCTGCTCCCCACAGGAAAAACAATGCTGGAAAGCAGTTATTTGAGAACTGCAAATATTTTTTTCCATTAATGTTGGTACTGGGTCTGTCTGGCATGGGGTTATGAAGTCAGCTTTCTCCACAGTAGCCTGCTGTGCTTTGCATTTGAGGCTAGAACAGTGTTCATAACTCACCAGCCTTTTGGCTCTTGCTGAAGAGTGCTTGCAGAGTGTCAGGGCTTTCTACCTCCCCAACCTCCCAGCCAAAAGCCAGGAGGCTTGGGGTGGGCAAGGGACTGTGAGGGGCCACAGCCAGGACAGATGACCCAAACAGCCCAAAGGGATGTCCTGTACCTACCCTATGACACCATGCTTAGCAATAACAGGTGAGGGAAAGGGCAAGAAAGGACATTACAGCATTTGTGTTCCGAAGCAACCTCTACCTTTACGGAGGCCTTACTTCTCGGGGAGTGCCTGGACATCTGCCTGCCAACGGGAAGCAGTGAATAATCTCTCTTTTCACTCCTATTTCTTGTGCACCTTCTGCTTTCCTTTTTAAACTGTTCTTATTTCAACTCGCTAGTCTCTTTGATATCCTTCCTGGAAAAGGGGAGTGAGTGGAAGATTGGGGTGGGTGGAAAATTAGGTGGGTGGCTGCTTGGCTGACAGAGAGAGATGGGTCCAAGGGCAGAGTACCTGTACGGGAGCATGATTTTCCCTAATATCCTGATATGTTTTATGACTGTCTCTGTTAGATTCTTGCTTCTGTGAAACTTCCTTCAACAGAAACACAGGGCACATAGAGTGGCTGTGAAACGTTTTCCCTTATGCCTTCAGATTTTTCACAGAAGTATCAAACCATATGGAAATGAAACACGGCAGAAGTAGCCAGTGGTTCCTCAGAGGTCTCTCTGTGGCGTGGTGTGGGTGCTTAGAACACAGACAATAGGCTGAGGCTCTTTTCTGAAAGCCCACCTCACTGTTATTTCTGTTGCGGAGGATCTCTACAGTTAAGGAGCTTCCCTAAGGATCAAGCTTTATTTTCTCTGCAATGGGATACCCATAGCAGGAGCTGCCAAGAACAGAAATTCACTGACAAGGGCTTGAACTTGAGCTGACATTGTGGAAAAAGGAGATGAGCAGTATTGCAGGTTCTTGCTTTTCTTGGCTTTCTCAGGTAGTTATAAATTTATTGCTACATAATAAAGTATTCATCCCAAACAAGTCAATTTGATAATCATCACAACCCAGAAGCTTTCTGAGTCTACTTTTGAATGTTTATTTAGAGGGTTGAGTGGGTTAGGTGACATTCAGAGGTTGTAGAGGTAGAGAAGGGTAGCTGTGTATGACTTACTGGTATGACAAGCAGGTGTCTTGCCCCAAATATAGTCTGGATTTGGTCAGAAAATGCACAGTTGTATCTCCAAGAATTGGCACTGGTCACAGTGTCTTCTGTGCACATATACCTTCTGAACAGTAACCAAATGAAGGACAAAGATTACCCATGCATCCTATATCCAAATAATTCACTGTACTAGTTTAAAACCTCCACTAATCACAATGAAGAAGGTGTGTCTGATAAGGAAATAAACAAAAGATGCAATAATCTGTGATAGAGAAGCCATTGAATTAATAGATTTGCAATGAAACAAGTCCCCTGGGTGAAAAAAAGCCACAGTAACCTTATGACAACAAAGGAAGATGGAAGTCATCCCATCTTCTTGGCTATAGCATATAATAACTTGTCTTTCACAGGAGAATCAAACAACATTCCATTGGATACAACAAAAAGTTGTTTTCAGGGCAAATATTTATGAAACAGTTGACATTTGTTTTTATGATTTTTTTATCATTATTATTTGCTGACTTTTATTATTGTCTTTTTATTTATTTATTAAATTTATTTATTAAAACAATTTATTATTGTTTTATTATTTTATTTTTATTGTCTTTGCTTTTCAGATCCTACACATTCTTTTTAACTCAGCTGCATATATTCAAGAAGCTTGTGAAGATTGCTCTGTGGGGAAGTTAGAGAGATGATACTTCATCACCAGGTCTGTATTTCATAGAATCCTAGAATGGTTTGTGTTGGAAGTGATCTTAAAGACCATCCAGTTCCAACCCCTCTGGCATGGGCAGGGACACCTTCCACTAGACCAGGTTGCTCAAGGAGCCATCCAGCCTGGCCTTGAACACTTCCAGGGATGGGGCATCCACAGCTTCTCTGGGCAACCTGTGCCAGTGCCTCACCAAGTTCACAGTCAGGAATTTCTTGCCAATATCTAATCTAAACCTGCTCTCTTTCAGTTTGAATCAATTCCCCCTTGTCCTGTCACTATATGGGCTTTTAAGTAGTCTCTCTCCGTATTTCTTGTAGCTTCAGGTACTGGAGGAGGTTCTTGGGTTTGGATAATGTTGGAGAGATGCCAGCATACAGACAGATTATCTTGCATTCTTGACTCATAAGGTGGTTTTTGCCAGCCTAACTTGGAGTGTTACCCGAGCCATAACTTCAGACCTCAGTTACTTGTGCTTAGCTGTAGCACACAGAGAGAGATCTCTGTGTTTGTAGATGGACAGCACTGAGAGGGAGCCTTGGCAACAGTGAAACGGGCTGTCTGATTTAGTTAAATTTGGTTTAGTTATCTTTGTTTAAAAATGTCCCACCAGCTGAGTACAGATATCTTTCTGCCACTGAAAAAGTCCTGCTGCAGCCATAGTTTGACACCAAAAATTGGGCCTTTATAGCTGTGGTTTGTTTTATTTGAGACACTAGATATGTTCTGCCAGTACAAGATTTTCTTTACAAATAAAATCTATCTTGCTGTGAAAAGCTATAGTCATACTACTCAACTACAATTAATTTTTTCATATAGGGCTGCTCAGTCACAGTAATTTCTGTGTTTTTCTGTGTGATTTCTTGACCTCAAATTTCACTCACTATTACTGAAAAGAGCTGTATTTCTTTCCTGTGGGAGTCATCAAATGGCTTTGGGAAAACTACAACAGTCTCTGGAGCTCCATGGTTTTTTCCTGTTTTTGAAGCATTTGTGGCTGCTAACATTTCATATAATTCTAGCACTCCTTCTCACTCATGCAGTCTAAAGCCAGCTTGGACGTGTCTCGAAGATCTGTAACCATATATCTGTGGTGTAGGCACTGTCAGCTTTCTTGTGAACAGGTTAATTGCTGCATTCAGAAAAAAGATCAACGCAAAGAAACTTGGTCATTACAGCTACAAAAATTAGTTGAAAAGCGCTGACTCAAGCTGTGATTTTGGCTACTACTGCTTCCTATAAAAACCTCTTTAAGAAGATTAGATTGTAACGATTTGTTTAGACATAGTAAAGGTCGAAATGCTTGGTTTGGCCCAGGTGTTTGGGGAACAATACTGAAACGTCGTGACTACAGATAAAGTCCTGCTTGGTCAATAGGGTCTCTAGTCAACCATGCAAGATTTCTTTCATTGTTCTAAGATATGTGAGCCTTGGCAAAGTCCTCTAGCAGCTGAAAGGATGGTGAGGTCATAAAAAAAAATGCATAGCTCCCTCGTGAAATAGTCACAGCTTGCAGTGATTTTGATGAGTGATGGAATTTTTTTCAACAAAATGTGGTGGTGGGGAGGACTGCAGTTTATTTCAGGGGTCTGTGATGCCTGGAAAAGGCAGCCTTATGAAAGATGAAGGTAGTTGAAGGTCAGCCAGTTGCAAGGCTTCAGTGACTCTGTTGAGTGTGGATGTGGATGGGTCATCCATAACCTGCTTTCAAAACGGAGACCTTTCTCCACATATGTGTAGAGGCTGAGATTGAGCAGGAATAATTGTGAGCTGAAGTATTAAGCCAGTCTTTGCTGTGCAGTTTTGGTGACAAATGCCAGTGAAAGGTGAGTGAAGCTGGAATCTGACTACTGAGGCACAAGCCTCAGAGTGGATACTAATGGATATACAAATGAAATTATCTTTCCTAGTTATACACAGATTACCTGGCAGTTTCAGGCTAGACTATGAATGCAGTGCTATAGTTAGGCTAATAAGAGAGTTTGCATTTCTTTTGGGAGTGCTTTGCAGTTTTACTGTCCTTGGATGAACAGAAACAAGAGTTTTTCAGCCCTTCTTTCTTTGTGGTCTTTATAGGCAGCATCGAGGGTTCAGCTCAAATGCAAAGAGGTCACCAATAAAAACATCTGAATAAGCCCCTCAAAAAATCTCTGATGCTTAGTAAATTCATTCTTCACACATGCAAATATAAATCAGGTTTTTATTAAAGGGGGAAAAGAAAATAATTAACAATGAGCATAAAGTGGGGAACGTTTGGCATGTAATCCATAAAATGTAACTGGTTAAGGTGGGACAACTAGTCTGGCTGCATGTTCCCCCCTAAATCTCCCCTGCCTGAGAGTGGTACTTAGAAATCATCTTGTGTACCAAGAGCTGATGCAAGGTGCACATGGTGTTGTCATGTATTGGCTTTTCTGGCTACCAGAAAAATGCCTGAGATCAGCCATCTCTAGCACGCTGAGGGATGCCCAAATCATTCTCAGACCTTTTCCCCTCTGATCAAACCCCTAACCCTTTGTTTCTGTTTCACAGCTGTGCACAAACTATCCTCTCTTCATAGCTGCAATTTCTGCACTCTGAAGGCAGGAGCATTTCCTTTCATTTCAGGTGACAACTCGTGACAGGCATATGTAGAAAGGAGTAGCTCTCTGAGGCTTTCATATGGCAATGGCTTTTCTCTGCTTTATGAAAAGCCTGTTTTTAAATTTCATTTGCAGAAATGACTCATAAATGCATTGTAATGACAGACTTGCAAGTATTTGAGGCCCCATTAGTCCCTCTTATTTTCTTCTCCTTCCCTCTATCAGTTTAGAGTGGAATAGGCTTCCCTGGGTGATTGTCCTTCTCTGGGTTGACTTGAGAAGGGTCATAGAGTTCTGCTTTCCCTTAGGAATTCAGCCATCAGCCTGCAGATCCTACAGGGGTTTTACTGAGGTAATCATACCCCTAAAGTCTTTTCCTGCAGCTTCAGGCACTGTTGACGTAAGAGACTTGAATCATCTGTCTGAACTGCAGGTTGGTCTGTGAGATCTGCTGAAAAGCAATGTTTTTACTTGTGTCTTTGGATGCAGCTTTATGGGCCAAAGGAAACTTCTTGGACATATTTTCTGGGGAAATGCTATATGTCTAATCCAAGTGCTTTTAGAAAGGAAGGGTGGATATCCCTTCAAGGGTGTAAGATGATATTATCAGAACTAAGAGTTCACAGGAGATGAATGCAAGACATCAGACCTACATCTTTTAGAGCAGGGGCTACCTCTTGTCATTTCTTTGAAATCTGTCTTCAGGACTTGAATGGGAAAGAGAGCTTTGAGTTCGGAGTCTCTCACAAGTGGCTGATAACACTAAGTGTTGGAGGCTCAGTCTCTTTTTGAGTACTTTGATCTTTTTGCCATTGACCAGCATCTTGCTTCTAAACCCATTTTTTTTATTACAAAGAATTTTTCTTTCCACGAGGACATCCCAGAAACTGAACTTATTCCAGACACATTATGAGAGGCATGCAAATGCTATTCAGAGCCTGCAGCTTTCTCTCCCTTTATCTGTTATTATTATCTACATGGCAGCAAAACAATACTCTTGTGTTACCTGATATATTAATTGCACCACTTTAAGGATGCCTCCCAGGGAGAGCCTGTTTGTGCCTTCAACCCCTGACCTTATGCCTGAAAAGTTTTTTGATTCATTCCCCTCACATAAAAGGTTATTCCTGCTTTGTCTCCAGCGAAAATATATTCTGCAGCAATATATTGAACTGTTGAACACTGTTCAGAACAAGCTGGAGGATCTGTCCTTGATGAAGACTTGTCAGTCTTTATTGTCTTTTATTATCTTCCTAAACAGCTGAGGTTTCCAAGTTGTCTCAGGACAAAGTAGCTGGTCTCAGGCAAACAGGGAATAAGAGAAAGTCCTGATTGTCCTCTTTCGAAGAACAAAGGTTTTTTTATTATTGTTGTTATTGACCAATAAATGAACAGCACTAGGCAAAACTGTCTGCTGGAGAGCACCGTGTGGAAATGAGGGAGTGACTGGAGCATCACATCCGTGTCTAGTGGCACTCATAGTTGTTCATAGCACAAGTGTATTGCTATTACACCAAACAGAGTCAGAGTCCTGGCAGTTTATATCTCTGGGAAGAACTTCCAGTGCCTGTCCTGGTGCATTCTCATGGACTACAGCAGATGGGTCCTGTAGAAACTGCACATTTTTGCACAATGAAAGTGAAAGGGAAGATTGAGTCATGATACTTTTAGAGTTCTGGAGCATCTTTTTAACTATAGGAATCAAAGAAAACCATGTAAATGTATTTGCCATTTTTGGAGGTGGGATATGGCCCTTACCATTTTCTGATTGATTCACGTGGTCCTACAAGCTCAGTATCTGAAGCTCTTTTCAATTGTTACATCTTTTCATCTGACTTGCACTGAGGTTAAGCAAACTGAATTTTTGAAGCAGCAGTTTCACATGATGCAAGCTCCATGAGAACAAAAATTGGGTCACTAGTTGCATTGCACTTAAAAGAATTAAAGAGGTAAAAGAAGGCTGTAAAATGCAGATTTTGCTGGGTACTGCTGGCATTGTTCCATCCACTCCCTCTCAGCCTAGTGTTTTGGAAATCTGTAGTAAAATTTAAATGCTGTGCTTTTGAAAGCATCTGCATTTCATATCGGTTTCCATCTGACCAGGCTTGCAGCTGGCCATTCACTGGAATGGCATGAAACAAAGGCTTTTGTTTAGCAGCAGGCTGAGTTTACACAGCTGAGGAAGGTGGATTGAAGTAGCCTGACTGACCCCTCTTGAAGCTCACACAATCTTTTTTGCTGACAGGGATGGGAGAGCAAGGGGGAGTTTAGGGTCAGCTGGCCCCTTAACCTCTTCAGAGTCATAACTTACTTCTCAGCATGTGTCTGTCTGCAGCAAAAGTCACCCCAGGTCTCATGCAAACATGAAAACATTACTTTCAGCGTGACTTTTTGGGTCAAGGGTTGTGCCCAGGGGTTGCTTCTGATGGGAAGAGAAATGCTGGGGATAGAAACTCAATGTTCTGAGCAGAATTGGAAGACTTGAAAGCCACCCACCCCACAATATCTTTTTCCTCAGAATGTCATTACATTTTTCACAAGGTAGAAATTTCGCCAAAATTGTCAGGGAAGAAACTATTTTTGTTTCTTGATAAACCAAGCTAATACACACACATACAAAAAAACCCAAACCAAAACCCAAAAAAACCCCAAACCAACCAAACAAACAAAAAAACCCCAAACCAACAAAAAACAACAGCCAAACAGACAAACAAACCAACCAACCCCAACAAAAACAAACCAGAGAACTCCATTCCCATATTTCTGTCTATCCTAAGGAGAATAACCAGAAGTATGGGTGGCACATGTGCTCATAAATGTTGCTTTATGCTTCCAAGTGCCCCTTCAGGCTCGCCTGCATGCACAGTGCTGCCACATGAAAAGCTGCTCTGTGCCTGGTGCTTTCTCCTGCCAGGTGGTGTGTGGAGAGAGGTGAGACAATCAGGGCATGGGGCTGGGTTCTCAAGGGTGTTGAGGCACTTAGCTCACATCACCCAGAATCTAAATTCACAAAGAGTTCCTATGTCAAATTCCTCGTCTGTTTAGAGCGACTCTCTAGCTGCTTCCCAAGGTCTCCTAGGTGCTGGTGTTGCTGCATTGCTGAAGTCTGCTTTTTTTTCTGGACCCCAGTGCCACTCTCAAGCTGCACACCCTTCTGCTGGCTGGTTTCTGTTGGGTGGTTCTTAGAGCAGGAGGCTGCTCTAAGAATTGGTGTCGTCCCCATGTCCTTCCAAACCAACACTTGTGTTCTCCCACAGCTTCCAGATTTCTTTTGCATCTTTCTGGGATTACACTGAGCCTGAGGGTCTCTGTCATGACTTCCCCCTGTCACAGGTGTTCCTGCACTGTCAGGTAGGATTGGTTTCACTCGAGCTATCCCTTGGGCATGGCTGACATCCTGCTGAGCAGTGCTCTCAGGGTGTGCACTGGACTGCTCCTCTCCTACCATATCCTGGGCTCTTGTGTTCACCCAGTTCTAGACAGACCAAGGAGTGGAGGCTGGGACAAATACCATTGCCAATCAGAATGTTTTATTACAAAGGGCAGTAAAACATGAGATGCTAATCTGAAGAAAACATTTCTTTCTAGATAAAGGCAAAACTTGCACAAAAGTTGTCTTCTTGTGATCGGAATTCTGTCCTCTGTAGATGATTCAGTTCAATTGCTGAAAAAGGTGAGGATCAAAGTATTTTCTTCAGGATTTTCCTTCTGGATAGTGGAAAGACCAAAACAAGTAAAATCTACAGAAGCAGTAGCAGCACATTATTCTCCTAGATTAGGATTTCTTAAGAGGAATCTATGGCCCAGAACACATTTCAAGCATTTACCTTTACACAAATCTCCCACTGGAATATGGAATACATTTCAAAACACGATGGATGGTCAGAATCAACAATTGCACAGCATCTCCCTTGTCAGGAAAAAGACTTTATCTGCAGATTCTAATCCACATTGAACCCAGTTCTTTTTGAAGTGTGGGCCAGAATGGGTCATTCTGATCTACAGCAATATGGGATTTGCTTATTCCTCATTATTCTACATGTTTTTCATTGTGTTCCCAGGGGAAAAAAAAAAAAAAAAAAAAGTGTCTTATCCTCTTCTTGTTCTACAACTGCTTACCTGATTCTTTCTGAATCATTACCTCTTCTGGCACACAGCTGATTTCAGCTGGAAGAAGGTGAGCAGGGTGTGTTGTACTCTGAAAGGGCATATTCATCTGGAAAGCAGAAAGGAAGAAGACATTTGTTTGAGACTGAGAAGTCATTCTGACCCCAGTCTATCTACACCTGTCATTAACATGCTACCAAACAGAAGATATTTGCTAAATTTTGTGGTAGACTCCCAATTGTCAAGGCACACAGTTGCAGGGCTGCACAGCCAGAGACCAGCGCGCTCTGACCCTGTTTGTCAGGACACATCATTGCTGCCACCATGCAAGGCGTGGATCAGGTGGCAGAAAATGCACCCCAGGGTCAATTCTCTGACCGCTGCTGCTGCTGCTGCTCCTAATCTGCTAGGATGCAGTTCAAGAAAGGTGGTCAGGCACTCTTTTTTTCCTAGTTCTAGTTACTTAAACTCCTCTTTTGTTAAGTGGGACTGTCATTCCTACTGAAGTATTTAAATTCCACTAAGGAAGATCTTTTTGCTGCAGCCTGCTATGACAATATTATATTAAAAAAATTAGCTAATACAGTTCATGGAAGTCAGGAACACTGCTGCCTTTGAGTTAGTGATTTTAAGCATCATGTCCAAACTGTGGAAAGAAAGTGGAATGTGTCTTCTTGTATAGGTTTTGTAAGACAGAAACTCTCATGTACCACTTTCTTATCTGCTTTATGTTGAAATGAAGCAAGAAATGTAAAGACAGGTGAGCAAGAACTGTTTATGCTCTGCAAAACCTTTGCAGTCTAGCAATCAAAACCAGCAGAATTGCTAAGTGGGTCTCTCCTTGTCTCCCTTTTGTCACAGGTGTCACTTGCTGGGTCACCTACCTGTTTCATAGTAATCATATATGTGTACAGGCACTGGCTTGATGTCTGAGACAGGCAGGCTTTGCTCCACACCAAAGGAGAAGCTGATTTCCTTCTGGGAGACCTGGAAAAGGCAAGACAAGAAGATGCATCAGAACTTTTCACAATTATCCCTGAGGCTAAGGTTGAACAGATTCATTTCTGAATCTGGCTGTGTGACAATGTGCCATTCTACAGTTCCCTCTGGTTTGTAAACTTGATGTTAAATCAGGTAATTGTTTAAAAGCTGTTGCTAAATATGTTTTGTGGCTAAAATTGTGTGCTCTTTTCTTTCTTCCTCTTCCTATTTCCACTGCCAATTGCCCCAACCTTTTTCCCTGTTAGTGTGATTTTCAGCACATCAAAATTCATCCTGTAATCAAAAATTCCAGTTAGTTTCTTTCCTTGCCTTTTCCAGCTAAAATCACCTCCACTACTCCTAAGAATCTTCTCCCTAGTTCTCTCCCTTTATTACTTTAATTGCAATATCTCCATTATCCCCTGTGATGTGGGGTTGAGTGAAATACCTTTACATCTTTAAGGCATGGGTATTATTAATATGCTATTAATAAATTTTTTCGTTTATCTGAGAGCCTGTTTGAAACTCCCAGTTTAATAAAACTGAAAGGAAACCTCCCAAACTTACCTTCTGAAGGTAGAAGAGTATGTGGTTGTTCTTGATGTCTACACGATCCACAACAGAATTCTCGTACCGGAGCTTTGAATAAGAAAAAACACAGCAATGTCAGCACCAGACACTTATGGAGATTTACAGATTCCACAGCAAAATGCATTTGGAGTGGCTGCCGTGCTCCTTTTATCCCACCCCGCCATCTAGTCGCCAAAAAAAAGAAATGCAAGCTGAGTGTTTTTATAACCTGATACAGTTCCACCAGTCAGCTTTGACACCTGTGACTTTCACCACCGACCTAAGAATTCTCTCATTTCAAAGGGAATTTGGAATTAATTTCTGCAGCTCAAGCTGACTCACTTTCTCGTCCATTGTGTGTTTTAAATAAAAGTTTAAAAACACTTAGAAAAGAATGGGAACAAAATTATTTTGGTATCGAAACATACAAACCTAAAATATGCCAAACTTTAAAAAACGGCTATTTTTTTTTCCCCAAGTGTATATGCAGAGGAGTAGAATGCCAAACAGAATAGCATCTCAACAGAAAAAAAAAATCTTCCAAAGAAAATTTTTCAATTTCATACAGTTTTAGCCAAAAAAAAAAAAACCAAAAAACCCCTCCAAAAAACCCCAAAAAACCCACCCCTGTCCTGAGTGCTATATAATTATAAATACACATAGGTATGAGCAGACTCTACAAAGAATTTCATTCTTCTTTTTTATCAACTTGAAAATAATAGCCCATGGCTTGAAGGTAACTCATTTATTGTGAACCTAAATTGTATTAGGAATCTAAATGAGGTGCTTATCTGTGTTGTCCCCAGAACTGTCATCATCATAACCAAATTTCTGTATAGTAGATGAGGAGGATCAATAACCTCCTTTTCTTTTGTTTGTTAAACTGAACTGCAGAGGAAGAAATAACCCTTGTCAGAGGGATAATAATGCAAATAATGCAAATTACAGACTCACACACACAGACACTAAGGAGCACAGGGAAACCCCAGGAACCCGAGCAGAGGCACTGGGGCACTCTGACCCGCTTCCCCTTGGGGCTGCCACAGGGCAGTGACCAGCACATTGCCAGTGTGAGACCCACCAGGGGAGTCAACAGCAGAATATCCCTGGATCACCTGCAGACTGAAGGGGAATGCTGCCTATGGACCATGGGGGTGAGTATGGGGTGCTGGGACTCAGGAAGGAGTTATTACAGGGTGTTTAGGGGAAGAGGCAGAAGTAACAAAGAGAGGAATAAAATCCAGTTGGAAGGAATAAAAGGTGGAAAATGAGATAAAAGAGACCAGTTGCACATTAAGAGATTGGTGGTCAGCACACTTGTCTGCCCTGCACCTGGTCACCACAGCCTCTCCTGTTTCTTCTCTGTTCCTGGCAATTTTCCAGGGTGAAAGGCTCTCTATTCTGTGTGAACATTTGTGTAGTGAGTGCAAGTCACTGAAGAGAGGGTCAGAGTCACAGGGACAGCGTGCCTGGAGTGCCAGCATGCTGGGACACTAGACCTCAGGCTTGTAGTGACAGGAGTATGTATGTCAGTGTGTGATCACTAGTGACAAACTGGAATAGCAGCCACCTACTGAGTCAGGCACAAACCTGACCCAAATTTTGGAGACACCAGAGGGTCCAAGACAGCTACCAAAGTGACCAGAGTCTCTGAGCCTGTTTCTGGAGAAACCATGAAATCTTGGAGGTGGACATTGGTCTGGAGCAGTTAGTGGAGTCTTACTTTCATGTCTCTGTGTTGTGTGTGTCTCTGTTTGACACCACTGTGAAACCAGGGGACCCCAGCTCATGTGCTGCATGTTTAAGAGTGCTTATAGAGACCCTCACCTGTACCTGTGGGTGATGGAGACCTCAGTTCCAGGCACAGAAGTGGGGCTCAGGCCTTGAAGGAGGCACATGTCCAGCTACCAGCAACTCAAGAGAGCAAGGGTCCAGGGGCAGCTGCTGGGCAGACTGAGTGCCTGAGGCCAGCTGCCATAAGGAGCCACAGCGTGTATTTCCATGTATATATGTGCTTGTGTGTAATTATGCATTTATTTATTTCTCTTTTCTGCAAATGAGATTTTAATCTGGTCAGGCAGAAAAGAGAACAGGATAGGGCCAATTGTGCTGTGTTTGTGGAGGTGCTGCCTTTCCTGTCTACTGATCTGTGTGACACATATATTATGTATATATGGATATATATATGTGTGTAGTGTGCATATCTGCTTATTGGGAATATACACTGAACTTTGCTGTTGGTTGGACCTGGGGATATGAAGTCTTAGCTCTACTGAGCCACTGGATTTGGCAACTCCTAACAGATTTGTCTTCAACACATAAACAGCTACAAATTTGAAACACAGAGTATGTGAGAGAAGGCTATGCCCAGAGGCTTTGCAGTATTCCTATGGGCTCAAATTTGCTAATCAGCGACTATGTTTATCAACTTCCTATGTTTTTAGGCTTTATCACTCACATTGGTCCCACTTTTTACCTTTTTCAGGGAAGATTGTTCAGGAACAAATCCTGAGAGCATTTTCACATCAATAATAGCCATGTTGGAGACGTTGCGGTTGCCTGTGTAACTAAAATGAGAAAAGTTCTGTTAGTCTGGTCTGCAAGTGGAAATGAGACCAGTGAATGCCATTTTTAGCTCCCAGTAATCCTGTTTTTCTTCCTACAGGGGCAGAGCAGCAGTTAACTGCCTGTATTTATATCCTTTCTTGGATGCTTTACCAAACTGTGAATGCAAGGGGATAGGTCAGCAAAAGGAAGTTACCTGGCAGAGAGGACAAGGTCAAACTTTGGTGGATAGTTGCCTGTGCAAGACACATTTGCTGTCCTTACAGACAGAGAGAATCCTGCAGCTTTTTTTGGCAAATGGATGTTATATCTCAGGGTGGTCTGAAAGAGACAGAAAGTGTGAGATGGTCACAGACTTAAAGGAGAGCATGACATATGGAGAGGAATAAAGCATGGAGAAGCCCCTGCTTAGTTCCCAGAGGATGGTGCTGAGTTCCCAGCTTGCTTACCTGCAGATAGACACAGCCAGTGCCATTCACCTCCACACTGTATCTCCCTGGAATAGTGGGCAAGGAAGCCTGCTGCAGTAAGAAGCGGTTCTTGTCATTCACCTGGAAAATCTCACTGGGGGTCTCCGTGAAGTGAACTTCGACTGTATTAAGACTTGTTTTGGAGAAGGTGAGATATGCATACTGGGCTAAAGCTTGGAGAGCAACCACAGTGTCCTGAAAAGAATAACAGGATCCCCAATTAGATACCCAGGTGTAAGAGGATGTGTGAGATTGGTGCAGCTCTTATTTCCCTGGTGCTTTGTCAGTACCCATAAATGCAGGGAGGCTTTGCAAAGAGCCAAGGAGACAAGACACAAGTTCTTGTAGAACTCATCCTGGTGGACAAAAAGCTGTCCCTGAGCCACCAGTGTGTTCTGGTGACCAGTTAAGTCTATCTGTGGTGCATCAGGAAGGGCTTTGGCAGCAGATGGAGGGAGTTGATCCTGCCTCTCTACTCAGCCCTAGGGAGATATATCGAGTGCTGTGTCCAATCTGGGCTCCTCAGTATAGCAGGGACATGGAGCTCCTGAAGTGGGTCCAGAGGAACATCGTGACAAGAATGGTTAAGGGACTGGATCATCTCTTACAAGGAAAGACTGACACAACTGGGGCTGTTCAGCCTTGAGAAGAGACAACTGAGGGGATCTCACAAAAATCTGAAGGAAGGGTGTTCAGAGAATGGATCAAGGCTCTTCTTGGTGGTGCTAAGCAATGGAAGAAGGGGAAATGGGCAGAAATGGATGCACAGGAAGTTCCACCTGAACACGAGGAAGAAATTCTTCACCTCCCAGAGAGGTTGTGGTGTCTCCCTTGCTGGAGATGTTCAAGAACTGTCTGTGCCATGTGTTCTAGGATGACCCTGCTTGAGCAGGGAGATTGGACCAAATGACCCCCTGTGGTCCCTTCCATTCTGGATTCTGTGATTCTGAAGCAACAGATTTTAATTATCGCAGAAGACCTGGGATAATGTTGTGTCAGCAGTGACTGCTGTCCATGGCTAACTTGGAACTCAGGTAAATTCTCATTGCTTAAAACCAAATTCCGTGTAAAGCTTTGAAGACCATGGTGTGCCTTTGACCAGGCAACCCACGCAAGCACCAGTTATCCAGTATTACTGAAATCCATATGCAATCAGAAAGATTTGTCATTTGTCAAGATTCAGCTTGCAGACTGTGCTGCTCCAAGGCGCTTTCTTTTTACCACACCCAGTTGTTACCTGGCTGGAGGAAAAGCCACCGTATGGGTTCTGCTGCTTGATAAGCCAGTACACAATGCGGGAAATGTAAGATAAATCTTCTGGAGTGAGTTTGGTTCTGTTGAGCATAGCCAGGAGCACATAGCTGGTCATTTCAATCTCAGCAGAAGGGGCACGGGAATAGAAGTCAAAGGAATGTTCTGCAGGTGGCTTGTTTTCTCTCTGCCAGTGAACAGATCCACCTGAAAACAGAGAAGTAGGGTGTAAAAAGCACAGAAAAAAAATTTTTTTTTCAGATCTTGGTGTCCTGAACTGGGTCAGTTTTACTTCTGAGCTGGAAAAGAATACAAGAAGGGATGGAAAGGGAATTAATAAAAGCAGGCTCTATAAGACAAAGAGGGATTGAAGTGAAGGCAGTGTAATAGAAGGATGCTAAGGCAGTTGCCAACAGGAGCACATGACATAGCCAAGGGAAGTGGGTTTGTTCAGCATTACAAGAGGAAACTAATTGGAAAATTAGGTGCAATCTTTCAATACCTTGGGCTGGGACATGCAGGGGACTCTCTCCCCCTAAATTATTTCAAAATTTCATAGATCAGGCCACAGCTCAAACTTTTGTGAAGCCAAAAGAGACAGAGAGAAAAACTCCTAGAGATAAATTCAGTAGCACAGCAGGCACGAAGTGGGAAGGGAGAGCATTCATGACAAAACCATGCATCAGAACAGCTTACATGACACTACAGGCCATTCCATCAGCTGCACTGCCTCTGCCATGGCCATGCTGCACTTACCAGCCCTGACAGCTGTCCTGTCCAGCTGCTCAAGGAAGAACTGGCGTCTCTCCTCTCTGCCAGCTAAGCCATAAACATAGGCAAGGAGGGCCTGGTTATACAGGTTGTGGACCCCACTGTTAAAGGCAGTCTCCAAACAGTTCATGCCACTCCGAACGACAGGATGCTGGTAATGCAAAACACGGCAGGGTGTCAGGTACTTGGGTTTGGGTCTCCACACTATACTTTTTAAATAGTTCCATCATTGCTTAGCCTGCAAGCTCTGACTATTCGTGCTAGAAATGTACATGATCCATGGCATGTTTCAGGGCCTACAGAGTGTATCCTGTAAAAAATGCCCTTCCAGTCATGCTGCCTCTTTTCTGCATTTATTTAGAGGCAGCATGGCCAGAATAAGAGAGCACTGTTTCTTTTCCTGACTCAGGAGATGACCCTATTCAAGTGAAACCTTCGTCCCTCACTTGCTTTAGCAATAAAATGTGGACCATTTTTACAGAACTATGTAAAGTGTATTGAGACCTCATGGTTAAGCAGACTCTCTCAAATGGATATTGTTCATTTTTCAGTTGTAACTACCAAGGTAACTCTTCAGACCTTTTAGCCTTATTGACTATCTCTGTGAACTCTTCTTCATCTCAGACGTCACCAGCACACTACTAACCATGTCATGTCTCTGCAGCTTCACTTAAACACGAGGCACCAGGTTTGGGATCTTCTCATGAAGATATTGGAAACCAAATTCATGTTGCTATAGAACTATTTGATTCTGCACAATGTGTTCATCCTGTTGGTCTCGTGTACCTTGATACCCCATGTCTGAGGGATACCATACCCCAATGCACATGTCTGAGGGATATTCAAAAAATCAGCACATCCAGAACATGTTTGTTAGATTTGGAACAATTCTCCTCCTCCCCATTACATAAAGAACAAAGTCAGCATGAAAACAAGGTCACAAGGATATGCAGGAAATATATTACAGAGAACAGACCTTGGATCTCATTTCCCAATGCCTAGTACTACAACCAGCAGCTCATGGTTTCCTTCCATCATTAAGATTTCCATAGCGAAATGGAAACACAACTTGGAACTAAGTGCACAAAGTGAGTTTGTAGACTGAAGATTTGGATAGCTCGAACTTTGCATTGGGCAAATTCAGAGAAAATTCCAAAGTGGACTCAGGATGGAGTGGGCAAATTCAATCTGGATTTTGTACCTACTTAGACCACCATTGTCTAAAACAGCTGGATTCCTCAGGGGTGTTTCAAGTGAATCCATAGGCACTGGATAGGTAACTGATTTGTAACACTCATTAAATACTTGCAGGGGACTGCAGGGTTCTGAAAATGACTGTCTACAGTCAACTACTGCCCTACAATCAGTACTAGAGTTCCTCATTGTAAAAGAAGGACTGTGACTTGTGCAGCTTGACTGTGCTAACAGCACCAAACACCTACTGCAGCAGAGTGTCCAGCCTCCAGCAGTGATGCCACGACATAGGCTGTGAGGGAGTATTCAGCTTCTTCTCCACCCTGATGAAAAACAAGCAAAGAACCGGTTAGGACAAATGTCCTAGAAAAAAAAAAAAACAACGTATTAATTAATTCATAGTTCATATACCAGTTAGGTTTGAGATAAGCAGTATTTTCTGTCTTCCTGTGTGCACAGGAAGAAGAAAGAACAAGTTCACACAGGATAAAGCCAAAATAATTGACTGCATCTTCTTGACTTCAACATATATGTAATAAAGCAGACAATAGCATGGGGCTGAGCACACAATGCAGTGGTGGAAAATAAAACCCAAGCCTTATAACAAAGAAACTTCTACTTGTTTTTACCTCATCATCAAGAGCACACATAAGAATTATGCCCTGCTTGTATGGTAGAGACATGAGATAACAGTACTAGGAAGAGTAAGGGTGTGGTGAAGAGTAAGCTTGTGTCTTATCTAAATAAATCCAGATGGCAGCACTGGAAGATTGCTGCTATACCTTCAAAGCATTGTTGAAATGTGATCCAGCATTTTCAAAGCAGCCATCTGACTTCTGCTTGCTTGCCAGCCAGATCAAAGTTTGAGACTGGACGTTGTCATCAATGTAGATGTAGCGTTTGGCTTGCTCCAGTGACTTGTACACAAAGGCAGTGAGCCTGCAGGTGATCCAGAAACACAAAGCAGGTATGGTGTGAACAAGACCAAGGACATTTACCAGTGCATAGAAAATGACATAAAAAGAACTTCATAATGTTTGAGGTAAAAGAAGAAAGTGTTTCTAAGTTTTAAATAAATAATATGCATAAAATTCTGATACTAAAAATTGACCTGATGTCTCTCCATTACTGTGCTGAAACCATTATTTTTAGAGCAGTGGCAAAGTATGAAGACACAGCTTGATGACTGATGTTAGCAATTTCTAGTCTTAGTTAATTGAATTGTGAAACAAATCAGGTTGGAAGGGAACTTTGGAAGTCTCCTGTTAAACCACCTGCTTAAACTAAGGCCAACTTCAGAGCTGTGTCAGGCTGCTCAGTGTTTTGTCGAGCCATGTGAAAGTCTCTGGGGATAGAGATATCCACATCCTCTCTGGGCATTTGTCTCAGTGCTACAGCCTTCTCCTGGGGAAGACTTTTATTCCTTCTACCCACCTGGAATTTTCTGTAGCAACTTGAGTAAGGAAAAACTCTTGTCCTGACTTTGTGCAGCTCCAACAAGAGTCTGATTCTGTATTTCCACAGTGCCCATCCGGGCAGCAGAAAAGTTTACCTAGGTCTCTCATTAGCTTCTTCTTCTACAGGCTAAAAAAATCCAGATCCTTCAGTTTCCTGTTGAACATTATGTACTCCAGCTCCCAGTGATCATACCATCCTTTTGTTGCCCTCTTTCCAGTTATTAATTTCTCCTTTACTAGGGGATTCAAATTAATTGAACTATATTCACTTAGTCTATTAAAAATAAGAATCACTGAATACTTGGATTGTTTTTCAAAGCCTGAAGATCCTGTTCTAGGGAAATAGAAAGTGTCATCCCTTACCATACACTCCCTTCTCTGTCTGGTAATCCAAAGGAGCTGTAGGATCCATCCCGGTGTTTATAGGATAGCTGTTTCTGGTAGCCTGAAAACACAATAAAGAAGACACATTTTCTAATCACAGGAAAGGATTAGTTCTGCTGTTTGTCCAACTGAAGCAGTAAGAGTTTTGGATTCAGTATCAGGTAATGTATGTCTGGTGCATAATGCCAGCCACTCTGAATTGCAGCTGGTTTTGGTCCTGGAAGAATGACATGCTGCTTTTGGGGTGCTCTCATGGCCTGCTGCTATGCAGTTATTGTGGTACTGAAATTCAGAGATCAGTGCTTGTCATGTAGAGCTGAAAGTTCAAGGCAAACAATCACAATACTAGATCACAGAATCTCAGCTTATTCTGAGTTGGAAGGGACTAGCATTGGTCAAGCCCACCTCTTAACCATGCAAAGAACCCCCAAAATCACACCATCTGCCTGATAGCAGCCAGATGCTCCTTAAACTCTGTCAGGCTTGGTCCTGTGACCATTTCCCTGGGGAAGAAGATGGAAAAATCTGAAAACCTCTTACCTCTGGATAAATAACCAGTACCCCTGAGTCTAATCTCTTCAGTCAGCTGCCCAGTCTTATTGAGATAATCCAGGGCGTAGATGTTGGGTGTGAACAGGGCCATGTTCTGTTCTCCACAGCCATAAGGCATATGGAGGAGGTTATCTATGTTCCTCAAGGCTGTACCCAAAATGTCTCCTGGAGAGTGAAAAATGTATGGAGTCAGTTCGATTCAGACAGGTTTTTATTACACAGACAGAATTATACATTGGTCTATACTTTCTGATTATGAACCCAAGGGCAATGACTAATATAATCATAGTAACCAAAGACACATCATAGAAGAAAAATGCTGAATTGTCCCCATTTTTCATTTCTTATCTGGATGATAGACACCTGGGAGAAACTGAGAATTCAAGAGAAAAAAAATGAGCACCAATACGGGCTGTCGTGGCTTCTGAGAAACAGCTATGAATCCTTGGAAGGGTTAGATTTCCCTGCCCTTTACAACCTGCTTCCTGTTTTTGCACATACGTATGAAAATGCTGTGTGGGGCACGATGCTGACAGGCTGCAGAGGCTGTAATTGCACAGCATCAGCACACCTCACACAGACACAGGCACCCAAACCAACTGCGTTTAGAAAGCAATCTGAGTTCAGAACATCAAAAAATTTTCACTGAAGAGAATCCTCAAATCTTAATAATGATTTTGACATTAATAGAGTCGATTGGGATCTGAAACTTTTATTCCGTGGGAACTAATTGACTTACAAATGTTTTTCATTATGCAAAATGGTAAATTCCAAATCATGCAGTCAGCGAAGTTCTGAAGATTTCTTTCCAAGAAATTAACATTTTTTTTTTTTTAAGAAGTCTGCCTTATGCTACTTTTCATCTGACTTGGCTGTTTTACTATACTGAACTGGATATGTTAATGCAGTACAATCTGAAATGCAATATAAATGGAAGTTATTGGACCAATTTGTGCCCTCTTAATATGAGAGAATTGTGAGCAAATTTTGCCCCTCACTGCCATTTTACAAAGTAGAAAACCTACCTTCTAAAATCAGGAATAAATACTCTTCAGCTTTACATAATGTTTGTGTGTGTATACATGATGGCACTTGGTGGCAGCACAAGAGAAATGCCATTTTGCATTTAGTGTAAGCATTAAACTTACCAACGACAGAAATATAAGCTCTGGCTGACCCCTGCACTATGTTTCTCGGCAAGCTGAGAGACACTTGTTCAGAAATCTTTTTGCCTGATGAGAAAATGTGAAAAGAAGAATTGTTAATATTATGGGGGTTTTAACAGAAGTTTGGGCTGTTATAGTCTTCAGTCTGGGTAAGGAAGATGCCACAGAGACTTGCCCAATGAGCCAAAGGTATCTGAAAATCCTGAATTTTAGCCTAGCACCCTGACCCTGTGCCTTAGTCACTCTAGGACACCCTGAATATCTCTTTCCTCCTCTGGAAGAGTCTCTGGTTTTGTAGGACAAGATCTACAAGACAGTGAATCAGTTCCACTTAACCCCCTGGAATAAATGAATGAATAAAGGCAGGACAGAAGGAATGAACTTGCCTTACCTTTTGCACAGACGAGGGAGCTCTGAGTCAACTCCTTTTTAATACCTTCAGGCTGTTTGATTGCAGTGTAGTGGTCAGGAAGAGAAAGAAAAATGCAGAACATCACCATGAAACCATGACATTTAGCAGTGTGAAACAGTATGTGAGGATGGCTGCCCACACCAGGCACCTCTTGTACCCACTCCTACCCTAGCTCCACTATAACATCTCTTGGTCCATGGCCTCCTCTCTTACCCAATGCCCTTTCCAGAGCTCCTTCCTACTCAAAGAGCAGTTAAAAAATAGGTATTTCCAGCCTCTGAGAGGGACTCTGTCCAATTAATCCTATGTAGCAGTTGCTTTATGATGGTCAAGATAAACCCTTTTCCTTTTTTATCTTCCCCCCACCCTCCTCCTAGTATTCGAGTCACATGCTAAAGGTGCTTAAAAGTAAGGTATGGAATCTCCTCCCTTCTGGCAACATGGGCTGTCAGGACACATGCTCATGGTCCCAAGGGGGAGACAGTGGGAGAAGGACAGTGGATACTGTGACCACCATGATTTTCACTCTTATTTTGATATGGAGAAGCCTACGGCACACAGGTACTGTACTCCCTCCTCAGTTACTGCAATCCCTCCCTCCCTGCTAATTGCTTCTAACCCTCAGCATTCCAGTTTCCAGGAGGCAGAAAGCCCCTGCAGATTTCCTACTGTACCTCAACCAGCAGGGTTTGGAACAAGGTGTCACTGTAAATGGTCTCTTCTGGAGATGTGCTGTTTCCAGCACCTCTGGTGCTCAGTCTGGCCTCAGCAGTAATCACCAATTTCACCTCACCTGGAGAGCCACCCAACAGCCCAAGAAAATAAAGTTAGCTTTGACGTCTACAACTACCCCTGGTTTTGGCTGCCTCTTCTAGGCTGATGAACTGCTGAGAAATGCGTTTTCTCTAAAGGCGGCTCAGTAAAGCCAAATTTCATCAAGATTCCATATCCGTTTGTTAGTGGAAAGGAGTGCTTGCCTGGAGCCCTGGTATGAGGAATGAAAGAGGGGTCATCCTGGCCAAAAAATGAACATTCAGTACCAATTTCCACCTCTTCTTAGCCTTGTATTCAGTTTTCTCTGGCCTAGGGCAGTAGTTTCAATTAAAAATTGCAGTAGTTTAATTATAGCTCTTCTGCCTTTATTCATATTTCAACTTTTGGAGCACTTACACACGCAAGTAATTACAACTGCTTTTAAAAAAAGGACAACGTGGACTTGAAGGCAGATTATAATACAGATTAACACAGCTATAAAACTGGAAAGGAGCAGTGTCCTTATTGCCCATTGAGAATCTAGTCAAAAATTATTAGCAAATTTATTAGCAATTAATGGAGCGGTCCAGAAATGACTGCTTGTGGATTATTGATGCTACCCAAAAGGGTGGGAGTAGAAAGGTCAAACAGGGATATATCAAGGTGGTAAAAAGACAAGCTTACCCAGTTTTTGGGGGCTAACAGCCCAAATATATGTTTTTCTTTCATTGGCACACACCGTTGCTGTGTTGCCCCCTGATGAAAGGATCTCTGCCTCATAGTCACTTGACTGTGCCAGTGTGGCGCTGATCTGAGACAAGGAAAGAAGGAGCAAGATTACAAATGAAAGAGAATGGCCTTAATATCAGGCTACAGAGCAAAGGAGGCTGCTGCATAACCCAGTATTTATTGTGTTTTGCACAGCACAGTACCCATACCCTCTGCTGAGGTTCCTCCTTCAAGAGCAAAGAGATCTCTGGGAAACGAGCAAACCACATAGGAAGTAAAAGGGAATTTGGTGTACCTGGACACACTTGTTGAGGTAGTTGAAGACATTGGCTATTAAATTAAATTTTTCCCCTCGAGTGACAGAGTATGGCAGGGTGAGGTCCACAAAGAATTCTTGGAATGCTGTCAGGGAAGCAGGTGGGGAGATGCCAAACCCGACATCATCCTGCACACAGAAAGCGCTGGCTTTCCATTCTGTGATGGTGTCAGGAATGGTGTAAGAGACATCGACTTCTCCTCTGGAACTGGAGACAATAAGAAACACAGAATGAGAAATGATCTTTGGAATTTTTTCAAGACAAGTTATAAAATATATAATAGTTATAATTATTTCAACTCTGCTTGAGTTAGAACTTCTGTTTTCATCTCGCTTTCCGTAAGATATTTTTCCATATATTAAAAAAAGTTATAATGTTGAAGTAAAGGTAAAGGTGCTGGTTAGCTACGTGTTAAAGCACTCAAACAGGTCAAATTTTTAAATTTAGAAATACCAATTGTTGAAAAACCAGAATGTCCAACCACACAGATTAGAATCAATAAATTTAGATTAATGTTCCAGAACAGCTTCTGAAGGCATAGTTAAGATGGAAATATTCTCATTGTAGATACTATGATAGCCTGAAAGAAAAGAAAATAAACTGAGTTTTTTGCTGCTGAATTAAAAATTGGATGAAAAATAACAAGCTCCTTCTCTCTCCTTAAAAAATACTTCTATTGCACTCTTAACCCCTATTTATTTCTCCCCACCAGAAAGACAGGTAACAGGGCACAGAATATTTGTCTGCAATTGTCATTGATCAAGACAGGAAAAGTAGACCCACATCCACGAGCAAACATGTGTTCCATGGTTCCTTCCCAGAGTCCATTTTAGCTAAATGAATCTACTGAAAAAGGAAGAAAGAAGTGAAGATAAACACACTTACTCGGTGTTAACCAGTTCCCAAATCCAGGTCTCGGGGAAGTATTTCCGAACACTGCTGAAATGAGCACCCCCAACAGCAATCGCTGCCTCAGCTGGAAGTGGGGATATGGTTAAAGGATAGCATTAGAGACATCGTGGGAGGAGAATCTGAACTTCTGTCAGACATGCTTCACCACCACAAATGAACACTAAGCATCCTGTTTGAGCCTTTTTTTTTTGATTTCCCGTCCCCCCGTATAACAGGGAAAATTCCAAGAGATATGGAGATATGCAAAGAAACAATTTCTTATCTGTTCTCTTTTCCCATGGGAAAATACTGGAAATATTAGCTATTTTACAAGACATTTCACTTCATTTCATACTGAAAGGTCTTGTCATTCAGTTAGAAAAGTGTGTTCCCCATCCTCTACAACCAGCTCTCTTTGATTTTCAAATGGGCACCAGCAGCCAGTATTTTCATCAAAGCTTATAAATGCTTTACAATGACCTAGAATCACAGAATCACTGAAAAAAAAAATCTAGGTTGGGAGCAACACCTGTAATTCTCTAGTCCAGCTTCTTGGACTAGAACTAATTTCAAAGTCAGATCAGGTTGCTTCTTTCACAGCTCAGTTTTGAAAACCAGCAGTGATGGAGATTCCAAAACCTCCTGGAGATCCCCTTATAATGTACTACAATTCTCACGAGGAAGAATTTTTTGCTAGTGTTCAATAACACTTTCCTTTGTGCCAACTTATGACTGCTGCTTTTGCTCTTTTGCTGAGCAATCTGACTTGATGGAGAGATAATTGTTACTTTTGCTGATCTATAAAGGCTTTGGAGACTCTGTGCAAAGTGTGCCACATGCTGTGTGAAGTCTTGGCTTTTAAATATTTAGTTGAATTATGATTTGATGGAAGGTTCTGACCTGAAAACCCCTTAAAGCCAGTATCAGTTTATAAAAGAAGCAGCATCACAGTATTCCCTGCCTTTTCTATATGCACCTGCACCTGAAACAAAATTCATTCTACTGCAAGGACTGCCAGAAGGAGATTACAGGATTCAAACTGGGACACACAGAGGCCTATTTCCCACCTCCCACCCCCCACAATATACTGGCTGTTATTTTATACAGGCAACAGTTTTAACAGCCAGGTAGAGTGAGACTGGAGATACAGAACGAACTTTTTTTACCTGAGGCCTTGAGATTGGTGTCAGAGTAGTGAGAAGGGTAATTTTCCGTGTCTGATGTCTCTTCTTTGCACAGAACTGGTTTCCGTAGCGCAGAGTTGGTGAACACTTTCAGACCCGTATCCTAAATGCGAAAGAATCTATCAAATCACTCAGGGCACTCATTCACTAGCTGCCAGAGCATATCACTGATTATTGTTCCTCATTTCTCCCATCCCTCATCCCATTTAATCCCATTTTTTCAGCCTTGAATGTCTCAGCTCTACGTGGCCATCCCCTGTGTATTCCTTATGGAGCAGTGACACCTTGTGTTCTGCAGGGAGCAGTGATGATGAGTCTGGTGTTGGCCTCATGTCTTAGGGCACAGTGGGCAATGGAGTCCAGTGTGTCAGGGACCAAGTGTCCTGCATCACAGACAGAGATCTTTACAAGAAATGCCTGCAGTCATGAGCCAGGGCCATGGTCCTGCTTAGGAAATGTCAGCTGAACCATGGGCAGCAACCCAGGGATTTTCGAACAGTGATTTTCAGACCTCCTGAGTCAGGGATAAGGAAAAAAAGGCAAAAATTGGGTGATGGGGGGTCTTTAGGCAGTTTCAGGCATCAGCTGCCTTCTCTCAGCAGTAAGAACCACCACCTGAGAAAGCTGAATGCTAATGCAGATGAATTCTTCTGGAATCCCTCCCACTTGAAGAGCCTCCTACACAGACCACATACCTTGAAAATCCTGTAGACGTCTCCATCACGACTGACATTCACAGGTTCAAAGTACAAGCCATCAGAAAAGATGGTTTTGGATGGGATACACCTCTGTGGCCTGTCATCTTCCAGGTTGAGCCCATTGTAGTAATACCCATATAAATCACCCCCACCAAGCTGGTAGTACACCTGGAGGTGAGAATGACTAGTGTAAGCACAGGGAAGGTCTCAGGCAGGTGCAAAAATCACAGATAATCAAAGCTTACGGTGCTCCCTGAGCAATCCTGTAGACTTTGGTGGGCTTAACTAGTGATACCAACCTAGAGATGAATGAGAAATTTGGACTGAACTGGACCCTCCTCCTTCTGAGCTGCAGTGGTTTTGTGGAGTGAACCTGAGCAGAAAGCATGGAGATATGCTCCATGTATCACACAGCTGCCATCTACAGCTTTTGTTCTGGGCCCAAGGCCTATCTGAGCTGTAAAAATGCAATTTTGACATTATCGCTCCACAGTGAGGAAATATGCTGTCGAGGATTAACATGAGGCATATTCTTGGGATATATGTTACACTGCCACGCTTCCCAAAGCAGCGTTATGCTATCAATTTAATCACAGATGTCTGTTTCCAAGGGAAAAATAAAAATACAGTCAGCAGCAGAGACATCACAGGTGGGAACTGGGCTGTTCCCAGCTCAAAAGAGCACAGGACAGGGGATGTGACTTACACTCTCAGCAGATAAGTCCTGCCCAGACTGAAGCAGGACGCTCTGAATTGCTCGCAGGGCGCAGTGGGAGTTGGCAGCAGCTTCCAAGTGGAGTCCAACTTTAGAGCCCGGGAGACCCTGCTCCTTAGAGAACTTGAGCTGGACCTGGAAATTAGCAAATCCAAGACAACCCCAGGGAAATTAGGCGGCTCGGATTGGCGCAGAGATCTAAATCTCGCCTTTCATCGGCACTCACTGTCCTCTGTAGGACAAATCTCTTGCCGCTAGATGTCCCTTCTGGATCCGCTTGTGCAAACTCACAGAACCCCCTCGGCACCCTTCTCTCCCCGCTGTGCGGAGAGTTTTGTCTGAGCCTGACCACATGTGCCCATTCCAGGGACAGCTTCCCGTGATCCCAGAGACACCTACACCTTTTCCATTCCTAAGTGCCATCCCCAGTGCAGGGCTCTCGATGAGATCATCTCCTGACCGTTTCTCATCAAACCCTGCTGTATCCCTCAATAAGAAAGCGAAGGTTTGCACCTTGTTTCTGAAGCATATATCGCTGTGTATCCTGGCGCTGTCAGCCACTATCTCTCCACGAGGATGCACCGTGTAGAGCAGCAGTCTGGCGCTGGGGGCAAGCTTCTCAGTGACAGTCAGTGTGATGGAGAATGTACCTCTGGAAGCTGTGGAAGGAACATGGATCAAGGGAGGACAAGCCAGAAAAAGAGCTCAGACAAACCTTTAGCTTTGGTGGAAGGACCACGTGTTTATTCATAACCTATAAGCACCTTTAAAACCCAGGGAATTGGATATCGGAAGATTCATCTCTTGGAGGCTGAGGGACAGCTCCCATCAGCAAGATAAAAGATATAAACTGGAGGATGCTGAGACCAAGGTGCTTTGCAGAGAGAGGTCTATGCTGGGAAGAATTTAAACATGGAAATCTGTGCACAATTGCTATGAGAAGAGGATAACACTGCCTTTGGGTCTCAAAACTAGAACCTCCTACAGCAGAGGAAATAGAGCAATATCCTGAGTTACAGCAGAGTTCTCTTAATACTAAGAAATATGAAATTCTTCTCTACATGGATGAAAGCTATGAGTGCATGGGCAGGGAATTAAGCTTAAGACCAGACATAGTAAATGTGAAACAAGTCCTATATGTGGAGAGAGGCTTACTTAAGCCACCTCCTGAAGTGTGCAAATAGACCAGGTTCTGCAAGAAAAGTTATTTTTAACTATGGAAAAATAAAGGTCAGGATCACTGTCATTTATGGGTATTTGGAGACTTCTGAAAGGGCAATGAATTTCAAGAGTTGACTGCTAAATATCCCTTTGAAATGGGACACCTATTATTCCAAACTTTGAAATGTTTTATTATTCTAGTTGGTGAAGACTAGGATGTCACACAATAACTGTGAGACCATAAATACTCCTTGGCATTATAAAAGAATACAATAAAACAGATGAAGGTTTCATTCCATGTGTTTGATCACAACAAAATATCTTTCTGTTAACAAGATAAAAGTGATTATGATATGGGGGGTTGGCTAGATGCTGCAGCAAAAGAAAATGATTCTGTGAGCAGTAACAGGTCATGGGATTTAGGAACTAGTACCTGATTTAGCCACAGTTTTTTTGCTTTCATCACTTGCCAAACTTACTATGCTCTGAAATATGAGTAGTAATATGGTCTGGAACTTACCACCAGAAATGCTGACTTGCTTCTGGCCACTGAGAGTAATTTTTCCTCGTGTCATCACCTGGGCAGAGAAAAATCTCGTGAAGGGGGATCAAAAGCACCTTCTCCCTTCCACCATGAAATCATTGATTTTGAGTATTGTTCCGAGAAGCCTTGAGGGCCATCATGTTGAGCCATGGTCCATAACCACGGTCTGATTGCGCGATTTCTGCCTTATAGGGTGTTTGAGAGCAGGTAAAGAAGAGGTGTTTTAGGAGTAACATCAGGACTTACTACATAGTAGAAGTTTGTGTGTGTGGTGTTGCTGTAGCCTTCTCTGTTCAGGACATAGTGAACCTTGATGGTTTGCTGCTGGCCACAGCTGAGCTCCTCTGTCACTGGCTCAATTTTCAGAAAGCTGTTGGTCCGTGAGTAGAAACGCCGGACAAGGAACGAGGCTTTGGGCTCATTGTCAATCCCCCAGATAAAGTCTTCACATTCATGTGGTGCCTGTTTGACCTACCACACAGAAAACCATACATGTGGAACCAACAGTGTGCAAAAAAAGAAACGCAAGGCAGGTGAGAGGCAAAGGTATCTTTTCTGTAAAACGTTCTGTTGGGAAACCGATTTTGTGAGGCTGTTAAAGCCACGAGCAAGAACTGATGTGACGAATTTGTCTTTCACCAACGCAGAGTGAGCGGCCTTCTGGACACCCTTAGGCACCCGAATGCTCCTGGCACATTGCAACAGGGACTTACACTGAATTAGAACGGCATTGTTCTAAACGACACACTTTCTCTCTTTCCATCACACCAGAACAAAGGCATGACAATACGAGAAGACCATGTGATGATAACAGGCATGAGTTTGTGCCAGCAGAAATGCAGGGAAGCAATCAGCAGCAGTGAAAGATGCTGGCACGCACCATGGCTAGACAGGGAAGGCAGTGCAGTCTCTGAGGAAGGTCCTCTAACACACAGAATAAAGGGAAGGAAGATAAATGTAGAAAGAGCTTCTAAAGGAGAGAGAAAAGCAGGGAGGGACTGAAGATCACTACAACCCAAAACCACAGCTGGGGTGCAGTGTGCCTCTTCTCAGGCACTGGTGTTTGCTCATATGGGTTTCAGAGTTTGCATGTATTCCTTCTAAACCCTCTCTCCCATGGAGTATTTATTCATGAATTAGACTGTAGCCTGTGTTTACTTACTGTCAACTTAAAACTGGGATCGAAGAATTTGGACGTGTCAATGGAAAAAGCAGCAACACCTCTTTCGTCGGTGGTATAGTTGGCCAGATAATCTCCATTGAGCTCCAGCAGGACAGTGCTGTTGGCAACAGGCTCCCCATCCACACTTGTCACAGTGATCTGAACACAATGAACATCCAAGGGATTCAGAAAAAAACAAAGAACAACAACAAAAGAAAACCCCTGTTTACTAGAGGACGCTCACTTAAACGCTGAGGACTGCTGCAGGGAGTAGAAATCAAGGGTGAAATGTATTGAAGAGGCAAATGCTCCTCAGTATTTTGGGGGAGCAGGAGTTCTATGATAGGAAAATTCCTATCAGTGGGAAAGTCCCATCAGTGCAGAATAAGCTATGTGTCACAAAGGGAGGAGGAATATTTATTGGAGAACATTGATTAACACACCCAAAACAACCAGGTGACTTCATGGCCACAGGCAACTGGGTAAAGCTCAGTAGCACCTTTCAACTCCTACACATCTGTGCACACCCACTGTCTCCACTGCCTGTCAGGATGATGCTGTACAGGTCATTGTCTTTTTGTGCCTGGTTTATCCTGCATGTGTAGATTGCTAAGAAGTAGGGATGTGCTCCAACATCTACACTGCTACAAGTAAACATCTCTGGGATTGCATGATGTAACACAGGGTGAATTCTACCCTTACTTTAGGGTAATTCCTGAAGAATTTTCTTGAAGACTCCTCTCCCCACTCATATGACCTTCCACTTATTTACCTTTTAGGCATCCTCTGACTATAGCAGAAAAGAGACTCAGGCAAGCCAGATGTGACACATACTTTTTTTTTTTTTTCTTCCCTAGGAATATCAAGAGAACTATGCAGTCATTGTTATGCAGCATTATCATGGGAAGCAGACATGTGACAGCCATAAATGGGGCAATATGGATATCATCATGCTGGACCTCAGGGAGTTTGGGTCTAAATGTATCCTCTCATGTACCTACCTCACCATGATAAGGAATTCCCCTCTTGTAATAGGAATCCATATACCTGAACATCACTTGGTCATTTTCTTGGTTGACTGAAACATAGTCATAGGCCTTCATCTGGATACCTGTGAGACACACCCAGTACAAAGGGGAGGAAACAGAAATCAAACACAGGCAGAAAGCTGTTCCTTTTGAAAAGCTGTATGGGGTGGCGATGCTCCGGAGGGACAGCTACACAAAGAAAGCCATAATTGCTGCCTGTTTGCCACACAGATGGCAGTCCAGGGGATTCCTCTGAGGAAGATCCATGCATTAGCTTTAATCAGTTACTCCCAACATCCACTTGGTGTTACCTGTTCCATTTTCGGTGACGATGCTTTCTAAATTGAGGCTGGCATACATCATGGCATAGCTGCGGTAAAGCTGGAATTTTTTGATGGAGACGACAGTGTTGAGGCAACCATCCTTTCCCAGCTGAAATAGTAGGACAAAGGGGAAAACCCATTTTTCCCAAGGTCTGTGAAATTGCTCTTCATTATGTATTAGTGGGTCTCTGAAGAGCTCCCTGCCTACCTTACATTTCTTGCTCCCCAGCTCCCATCCTGGATGACTGTTTCAACATCATTTACTCTAGCACCTGGAAACTTCTTTCTTTATCCCCTCTAGTCTTCTCTATGCTCATGCTCCTTCTTAAACCCATCTTGCATGATGGTTGTGCTCTGTGACCACAGCACACTGAGTCTGAGCTAGTGGACAAATTAATCATTTGTTTAATATTAAGTGTCCTCAAAGACTCTCAGCAGAGATCTGCTGATTAGATTTGCTAAGAACACAGCCCCAGTGTTTCAGAAATTATTACAAATTTACAGTTTCGTAAGCTTCCCTCCTTTGTACTGATTCTTTCTGAGGGAAAACCCAGTCTTTCAGTGAGGTCTTTCACATTGCCTGTGAGATAGTGAGAAAAACCACACCACTGAGATTGTCTCTCTGGTGTTCCCTTGGAAATTAATGAGGCCACTGAATACTGTGCTACATGTTGGATAGCAAAGCTGATAGGGAAGAAGGGACTTGTTACGTATCATACCGGTCCAGTGACAGCTTCACAGGTTTTCTTCCAGTTTTGTTTACAAAATGGACCATAAAATCTCTGCTGACACACATTAATTTGGGCATTCCCTTGCACTGGCTGGCCGTAAGTGTACCTAGGAGAGGAAGAAACATGAGAATTCAATTATGTGGATTTAATATGAGACCTGCAAAACTTGCAGAGCAATGCAGACTCTAAATCCCTCCACAGTACCCAGAGCACAGACAGAAGAGCAGCTGGGAATCAGCCAGCCTTAGTAGAATTCCCTTCTACTATTTTTAGGCTGTTTCTGCCATTTTGTTGGAAAACCCCTGCTTCACCATTGTTTTGGTGCAGTCATTCTTTAAGATCTGAAGCTCGAAAGCAGTGCTGGACTCAGGATATCATTCTCTGCAGCTTTTTCTCATTAGTACCCCACACAAGGCAGAACATACTGCAGAAAGACCCTATTCACCCTTTAGCTCTGGTCACCCTGCACGTGGGCCACATCACAGCCAGCAATTTAATGATAGATTCTCATTTTCTGTAATAATAAAGCACAACAGCTAGCAAGTAGGAAGTGCTTGGTTTGGACACACACAGACTCTCCTGGTTTTAATTCTGCTGTGTAGCAGGACAAGAGTTATCCTATTTTATATCTAAAGTCGTAGCTAAAGGAATTGCTCTAAGCCACATTCTGAAACAGCAGCAGGATCTCTGCTTCCCAGCACAGCACACCACCCAATGCCTATACCGTTTGTTGTGCACAGTTGTGTTGTCTTCAGTTCTGATACTTACGAACCACAAACTGTCACCCTGATTTCTTCATCGAAGAAAGAAATCGTCTTTGGCCCAGTGGTTGTCACTTCAAATTTTGGCAGCACTGAAAATGTAACGTGAATGTGACTGATCAGCAATTACATGCCATACACAGGCATGTGTGTGTGTAAGACAGTAAAAAAAACAGTTGGCAAAGATATTTTCATCAACAAGGGATAGGAAATGGATCAAAGAAGAAACTAACTAGGAACTGGCTGTAGTATATTACAATAGAAACAATAACCTCCAGTGATGAGTAACTTCTTTAAAATTAAATAATAACTATAACAGTCACAGCAAAACCCATGATAAATCACTTTAATCTCTTTTCTTTAAAAAAAATCGTAATGCCAATGCCTCAAACTAGTTAAGCCCTCGAGAACAAAAGTTATTATGCAACCCAGTTGCAGTGAAGGAGAAAGGCAACAGATTAAGTGAAATAATAAAATCAAATAGATTGCTGACACTGCCTCTCTTCAACTTATCTTTTATCCCAAGTCACCAGCAATAATGACAACATAGCTGGAAAAGTCATGTTTCTCATGCACCAGTCCACCCAGCTCTTGCCATGTCTTTTTTTTCCAGGCATGATGGAGAGAATTCAAAGGACTTAAACTCTGCACTAGTAGCTTTTATCTGACTTAGGCAGAACCTCACTGCAGCACAGGGTAGCTTGTGAGTCCCTGCTTACCATATTCCTCCACTCTGAAGGACTGGTACTCTTTTCCACCTGACTTCGTCTCCACAGTAATTTGGTAGGACCCCAGAATAGGCTCTGGGATTAGTGGAAAGGAGAGCTCGACAATTCCACGCTTCGATGTCACCTCCAGCCACTGGAAGATCTTGTTTTGCTCTGGATCCTGGAAGAAAGAGATGTAGCAAAACCTTTATCACCATTTCTTGGCTTCTTTCAAGGCCTCTCTTCTGACATGTTGGCTAAATGCATCACTGGCTAAGAGTGCTTTGGGGCTGATGACATGTGCTTACTTTCCATCTCTGCTTGTGGATTTAACAAACCTAGGTTTATGTTTAACTGGGAGTTAGCTACACTGACAGATGGGCTCAGATCATTCAGAAACAGTTCCTGATTGGGACACACGTTGTGTCCGGGACACAAGCTGCCTTATCTATGACACTCGTAGCATGAATCTTGCTGACTCAACTGCCTCTGTAAAGAATATTATGCTGGCCTCTCTCAGAAAGTGCTTGAAGATACAGTGATGTGAAATGTGGTAGAAGATGATTCATTGTTAGCCCGTCCCCATGAGAACGTGGCATTTCAGAAAGTCACTACTCTTATGCCTGTGTATGAGAATGAGGCTGTTTCGCCAGTGATTTGCTGCAGTCCTCCCAAGGTAAGCCTGGACAGAACACTCCTGTCTGAACTCCAATGAAAGGCAGAGCAGCCACCCCACACCATCTCTGACTAAGAGCTCCAGTTCTGCTGATTTCTTCTCCTCTGGCGCTTGATAGAGGATATTGCCACTGTTCAACCTCAAATCCATTGGCTTTAAGGGGTGTGCTCTGGATGAGTTTCCCTCAGCTGTTGATTCTATGGGAAATGATGAAGCATAGTCTTTCCAAAGGAATCTGTGCTTTAATTTCATGTTGCCTCTCTTACCTCGATGATGATTCTTGGATACTGCAGGAGGAAATAAAGGGAGAGAAAAAACCATTATCAAAACAGTAATCTAACAGTGGAGGCTGATAAACACTAGAACATAAGGAAAGCTGTGAACAGCTTTTTCTGGATAGAGAAGACTGGGCCAAGGAAATGATTTACATCTCATGTCTGTAATTAAAGAGAATTTTAAGAGGATAACCTGTTTGTGAATTTATATTTTTTGCAAAAATATCCAGTCTTTTTCTACATATCTGGGTTTACAAAATCTGTGTGCTGCGAGAGATTTCCACAAGTCCTTTCAGAGCCTTGCCCTCTCCAAAGGCAGGGAAATGATGGAGTGAGAAGGAGTTACAGCAAATATACAAAAACAAAAAAATACAAAATATTAAAAAATATCAGGAAGCCTATTCCAGGCCCTTCTTATTCAATATCTAAGAGAGAGAGTCTCAGTGAAGAGGTACCTCAAGAGGGTACTTGAAAAGTTTTGACTATCACTCACCGTCTCCTGAACAGGTCTGAACAGGGTGTTCAAAGTCACCACACGAAACAACACTGAAAAAGACACAGGGTAAAAAAGGATTACAGAATCATCAAGGTTGGAAGAAACCTCCAGGACTGTCTAGTCCAACTATCAACCTGGCAGTGAATGTCAGATCTCTAAGTGTCACATGCAGATGCCGCTATCATTTATTTTATTAGCGGTGATAAACAATTTTCAATACACAGCTTTGCCCAGGCTTCTCTGGAAAATTAAAGAGTGCCCAAAAAACATGAAAGGATTATCTTAGCCAATGAAAAAAGAAAACCAAAATATCTTCAATTATTACTGACTTGGACTAAAGCAACCTTTGTAGTAAATGAAATTTACTGCCTTCAATCCTTCTTGAAAGACTCCAGTCTTTGGAGCATTTCCTTAAAAAGCCTGTTTATACAAACTTGTTCAATGAAAAAATCAGAGAAGGAAGAATTTGTCTTTCTTATAAATGTAGACTCTGTGCAGCACTGAAGTATAATTATGCTAAAGAGATAGCTAACTCCACCACAGCTAGTACTGTCATTTAAATGTTGTGATGGAATCAGCACTTTGAAATAGATCAACAGTTAAGGAGAAAGAACCGTTGACAGGAAATGAGGTGCTTGCTTCATTTTTATATTAACTTTATTAGCTCCAAACATAACCTATTATTTTCTGTATTTTTAAGGATACTTTTTATGCAACTCTCCTCGAGTAAACCTGACAGAACCTGAGATTCTGTAAATGCAATTAACTAAGTACAAGCACACGGATTCTATTACTTTGTTCTGCTGGGGCGCGAATTGGTTCTATTTTTCACTAACTTTGATGATACCAAACTGAGATGAGGTTTTTATTCCACAAGAGTAAGTTTCTGTCGTCTTTGACCCACCCTCGCCCTCAGTTTCTCACTTTTCCAGCTGACTCAAACCCTTCATCCACCTGTTTGTCCTGGCTTGTAGAGGGGTTTGTCAGTCTGCACAAAGACAGCACCGTCCACATTCTGAATTGCCACTGATCTTCTCTCAGCTAAGTCGACTGTGGCACCTTTGGCTGAGAAGGAAATGAATGCCACGGGATCAGAAGTAGCAGGAGGAACCTGGAGAGGCACAAAACCCCAGAGGAAAAGTGGTCAATGAGACATGCTGAGGTTCCCTGATGCCCAAGGTTTTAGAGTAAGGTACTGTCAGTTGAGTCATAAATAGCTTATGGAAAGTAATGAGAAGCCCCACCTTTGTCAGTGAGATAATTTCTGGGAAATTCTGCTGTGGAAGGCCTGCAATCTGTCACCAGGTAATAAGATTTGAAGCTGTGCTCTGTCCTGTGGATTTCCCTGGTTATATGCAGGTTGCCACAGCCATATAAATTTAATTCTGAAGTGTTTTCTCCTGCAGCATTCTGGAAGACCTCACCTTGGGACTCTCTTTCTTGTGTGTACAGATCTTGCAGAGTCGTGGGAAAGGGAATAACTGTGACTCATTTGGATTCTCTTGCTTGATACTTAGACAGTTCCATAAGGAGCTTGTAACTGTGATGACAATCTAAAACTTTTTTCTATTCACTCTGTGAGTGGAGATGGAAAGACTTTCTCTAGCTCCCTTCTACAATCCATAGGGGTTTTTTTTCCTGTTTTGCTGGCCTTTCCAACAGTTTATCCTATTTTAAACACTTTGTCTTCCTTTCCTCATTGACAAGGAGAGCTGCAACCGGAATTATTTCCAGCTACTACACCCTCTTCAGGAGTTTCAAAAGAGGAAATACCTTGAACTCGCTGCACTTGAAGAAGTCATTCTCTATGATGGGTTCCTCAAAGAGCGTGTTTTGGACACTGCCATGCTCCAGGACAACGCTCAGGGCCAGAGGCTCGCTGAGGTTGTGTAACTGCGCGCAAGCCGTCTGTGGAGCGCCGCTCCGCACAACCGATGGGACCAGCAGCACATACTGCCTGCCAGACCAGAGCAGAAGGTTCAGTCATGCAGGAAAGCCACAGCAAACAGGAGAGAAAAACAGCATAGAAGTGCCATAGGTGTGAAGGAAGACACGATCCAAAGCTTGCTCAAACCGATGGAAGGATTTAAATTTTTTTCAACGGGTTTTAAATAATACGCTAAGAAAGTACAAATGTCAACTTTTCAACCCCTCACAATTTTTTCTGACCTGAGGGATTGGCATCATTCTGTGCAGTGCCTTAATTGGCATGATACTGCACCTTTCCATTATTTACACAGCTCCAATTACTGAAGTGGCTAAAGCATAGCTGCATTTGTCCTCCCATGACCTAGGTGTGTACTTAAACCCCTGCAGCCTCTCATAAGGAGGAGCAATATTTAGGGATCAATGACAAAAATACTAGTTAAGGGCTGCAACAATCTTTACATTTATCATTCTCTGGATATCTCTTGGATTAGAACTGACGTAAGTCAATCCACTTAATGCAAAAGAAGTGATCTTGCTTTTCCATTTTGCAGAAAATTCTAGAGAATGCTCAATCTAATCTGCATGCTCAGTTCTGTTTCCATGCTTCTGTTTCCATGCTTCTCCCTCTGTTGTTTTCTTTATTCTTTCTTCCATTGAAGTTTTTTTATTTATACTTTTTCTCTATATAATTAGGGCAGCCTTCCTTCCCCAGAGTACTGCCCTGAAAAAATTCCTTCGTGTTTGCTATGTTTGTCTAAAATTCTGTTGCTGTCCACCAGTTTTCTACCCTAACTACTCTTTCCAAATAATGTATTACAGAATTCATGAGTTGGTTTTGTAGCACAACATGAATCACACAATCCTTTCTTTCTAATCTGATCCTTTCCCTTTTTTTCTCCCAGCTTTGCCAGTTCATATTGCCTTTATTTTTATTTTCACTTGCCCAGTTCAGGCTGCATGAAATTCGAAGACCAAAACTAAAAGTATTAAAAATAACAGTGTATTGAAGGAAGCTAAGCTGCCTTTCATGTTTTCCTTTAGAATTTTTGAGAAGAGCGTTAAGCTCTAATGTTGGTGCATTTTTGAATACTGTGGCTGAAATCTTCTGTTTGTATAAAGCCATGGACACTGACAATGCTAATAGGAATACTAATTGTACTGGGTTTGCCGTTCAGCATGGTCTTAGTCCCAGCCACTGTCTGGCCTCCAGCACCTCTCCATACACCATGTTCTCTCTGATCTGCTGATGCATATCAATCCTAATTATTGGTACTACTTGTTAGGCTAGTCCTGAGTCTCCTTACCACTTTACCCATGCACATCACACTTCAGCTACTCAAGTTCCAGGTTTCTGTCATTCACACTAGTTTTCACAGCAGTTTTATGATGGAGAGCACCATTCCAAACCATCCTTCAATGTCATCTATTTCCAAGCCAACACATTTAGGGATCTATGTCTCAAATATCCTGTTTATTATATAGCAGTGTCCCATAAGAAATAAGCTGGTGGGAAATACAATAAAATACGTTATCATAAAGACACAGAAAGTGTGACCACTTACGTTTCAGAAGACACTGTGGAAAACCAGTTCAAGGACAGAATACCGAGAAGGATCCTTGACCACATGTCTGTGCATGAAGAAATAGAGAGACTGATCTCAAGCTGACAGCCTGCCCCTGCTTTTTAAATTGGCCTGAAAAGGTGCTCCTCCTCCACAACGTCAATCATAGTCTAACAGAAGTTATTTACATAAAATTTGCATACGTCCAATTTCCTCAATACTGTCTGTTCTCACACTCCTTGAGCTCGTAGCTTTGGAAAGATCTCATATTTCACATAGCTCTGTGATTTATTGCAAGCCAAACCGGTTCCTGCCCATGTGATTGTTTCATTGCAGCTTACCTCTTTGATTATCATGTTGTTGGGTAAGGATTCCTTAATGTTTCAACTTGTTAGTATTTGCCGCTGCTTAAGTATTTCCTTATTCTGCAAAGGTGTCCTGTAGGTACGTCACACAACAGAAATAATCATAACACACTGCTTTTTCATGTCTGCATGGGAGTCAGCATGGGTAAGAACACAACAGTCCAGCTACAGCTGCATTCAGAATGGCACTAAAGGAAACTCCAAGTGATAATCTGGACTTCTTACTGCAGACATTAACATTTGGCAAGGAATGGTATTGGCTAGTGGTTTACCATTTTTACCAGCGGTCAGGACAAGTATATTTCTAGGGAAAGGAATCTGATAGCATTACTTAATTTATTCCCTCATCTGTCTATCGGTCTATATTTCCCCCCGATGCCTGCTCCCCCCATTAAATGACTTGCAAGTCTGCTGGTGAATTTTAGTAAATCTGAGGAGAATAATTAATTTCAGAATAATTATTTCAGAATAATTAATATATGGAATTAATATATGGAATCACAAAATAATATAGATAGAAAGTAGCTTCCTGACATTATGTGCTCAAATCTCTCATTTTAAGCAGGGCTAGCTTAAAAGAAGTCATGTTTTGAGTATCTGGAGGGATGGAGAGTCCACATCATCTCTGGACATCTGCTCGTGCTTAACCATCCGTGCTGTGAACACTTCTTTTCCTTAAATCAGAATTTCCCAAATTACACCATGTGACCATTTTTTCTTGCCCTTTCATTGCACACCTCCAGGAAGAATCTGCCTCTTTCCTCTCTGTAATCCCACTCTACATTGTGGAAGACTGAAATTATGTCCCCATGTAGCCTCTGTTTCTCCAGGCTGAATTAAATTAGACTGTTTCCTTCTGTAGGTTTGTCCCAGCCCCTGATCATCCCAGTGACCTTCCACTGGACTCCCTTCAGTCTTTCAATGCCTTTCTTGCACTGGATGGAGAATTTCATTGTGGTCTCCCAACCACTGAACGAAGGGGAAGAACCAGTTTCCTTGACGTGTTGGCTAAACTCTTGATAATACTACCAAGGAAACAAAATAATCCATAGTAACTGGGGATTGGATTCACACCCTTACATAGGAAATGGAAAAAAGAACCAACCGGAAAATTAAAATAAAAATGTAGGCTAAACAGCAACAGTCGGTAACCACAGCCCCAGGGAAGTAACAGGCACTTTCCTTTCCACTTTGTCTTCTCAAACAGATGATAAATGGGAAGAGGAAGCTGAGTATACTCTAGCAGTAATTAGGAACATGAAAAAGAGCTGGGGGCACAGAAAAAAAGGTGTTGAGCAATGCAGAGAGGACATGAAGCTATTTCAGTGGTAAAGAGTATGAGGAGGAAATGAAGACTACTATAGTAATGTGGTGCAGAAATTGATGTGTGCCTGTTAAAATCCAGATTCTGCTAATTTCATCTTTAAAGGTAAAATATGTCCTTTCAACCTTCTAGCTAATGATTCAGCCACACTTATTTATTATTAAATAATAAATTTAATAATAAATTAAATTATTCTTCCTATCAGCATAGCTGACTATGCCGAACCAGATTATCCACTCATCTTTCCTAAAACCTTGCTGGTGACCAAGTTGGGACACAAAGGAAACTACCCCAGATGATGCTGGAGCTATTGGAGCCATTATTCCCACTATGTTATTAGTGAGATATACGACACAAAGCTTCCCAGAATGATGTGGCTCAACAGTGACAATGCTGAGTGGCAGGTGTGTGTGTGTGCAAAGAGAGCAGTCACACTGTGAAGGAAGCTGCTTGCACTAGTTGGAATGATGTCAGAAGACAGTTAACAAGTTGTCATAGATACCTGCAACTTTGGAGTGCCTCAGACCCCACCTCTTACTTTAACAGTACAGGTGCTAAATTAGAGGCAAAAAGAATTAAGGAGGGAGGAGGGAATAGCAAACAACCCCAGGGTCCTGGTGTAAATTGCTCCAGAAGCTCACCCTTTATTTAAGTGCAGGGTGCCTTTAGCAGGATGGTAAGAGAGCTTTCTTGTTAACAACCAGACATGGTAAAGAAGAAGATAAAGCATCTGAAAAACTGGAAGAAACTACGCTCAGAACAATTAAAAAGCACATGTTTCTCTGGAAACAAGCTACTGAAGTAATTCAGTGTAATTAATGATTCCAGAGGACCTCTTTGTGTTGAAGCAACGTTTTGATAAGAATCCATCAGTATCAAGACACGCATAATTCTTCAGATCCCAGTGCAAAGAGGAAACTATTCCAGGTGTCTTTGGTAGGAAGGGAAAAAGAAGAAATTTTCAGTTGTATAATTAAGAAACTAGGGGCCAGAGAGGATAAATCTAGAAGTGCAGAGATCATGATTTAATATGGAGAGATAATGAACTAAGCAGCAGTTACAAGAAAGACATGGAGAAAATTCCATGATACTGGAACTCTTAAACCAGTCCGTGGACCCACTTTGTTTTGGCATAAGGAAAGATGTAACTGGATATCATAGTTTGGCTAGAAATTTGATGAAACAAGGAGCAGTGTCAACTTCAAGACCAAAGCAATGCAAATACAGATGTATGCTTGATTTTCAAAGCAGAATTGTGTCACATGCCTTTTGGACAGCAGAAAAATCAACATGTCTTCAACTCACTCCGTCCAGACTTCAGAAAGTTACTGCATTAGCTCTCCGTTACTAAGATATTTTGTATACACATGCTTTCCTGCCCCCCGCCTCCCATTCTTTCTCTAGATGAGTCAAAGTGATGATTGGAGTTGCGTTGAAAACACGTCTTTCACGAGTTAATTTTCTTTCAAATGAAGTTGAATTTGCCAATCCATTTTATCAGGCTAAATGCACTCGGCTTCTTTTATCTTTCTAACTGGGCACACATACAGGCCAGGGCATGTGAAGTTTTTCAACCAAAGCTGAGTCCATTCATTTTCTGTGAGTATTTCAGTGTACACTGAAGCATGCAGAGCATGCACACTGCTCGAACAGAGCATTCTGTGAAGCTGTGACTAGTCACATACAATACCCCAATTAGCTTGTGTAGGCCATGTCAAATATCCCTACACTGTCCCACAATGTCTGGCATATCTGTATGTGCAGGATCTAGGCACTAGATACAGTCACCAATTAGAGAATAAAGCACAATGAACAATATTGATCTGGCATGCAGAATGTTGCACAGTCTGAATGCGGAGCTGAGACATTCCAATTCTTGGTCAATACGGATCTAAGTCATGCCTGTTTTCCTTTTTGTCAGAGAATCAGCAGGAAGTTAATGAGAAACAAGAGCAGCTTTCAGCAGTGAAGCCTTGGATTTTCCAGAAGAGTGAGTAATATATAATTACTCGTTTCTGCTCTATGGCTTTACTTTATATTTGCGTAACACTGCATAGCAAGGATCACAAGTACTTTCTAAGTCATGACTTCACCTGAGGTAACATACAGACAATCCACCACACCCCACACATTACAATCCCTGTTCTGTTGCCTGATTTCTGTACCTGAATGAGGTGGATATGGGATCAGAGCCCCAGCTTCCAGCTGACTTAGACAAACACTCTCACAACAGTCCCAGGCTATATTTTCTCAGGAAATTATAATCTGGTATATGCTTTCCCACAACACATTCATCAAATGCACTGTGATGAAACATCTTGTTTTAAAAAGCCAACATGTCTCTGAAAAGTGTTGTGCATGTCTTAAAGTTTACATACTTTGGATAAATTTGCCCACACAGCCTTCAATTTTTCCAAGACATATCCTTTTCTGCCAGTTTTTAGGTTTGCAAGTGGAAGTATGTCTCAGAATGTTTGCTGGCAAGAGGCCACAGTGTGGTTGGTAGAGTATTCTGTGTCATTTCATGTTGAATGGATGGAACATTTTTCTGATATTGCTCATTTTCTGCAGTAATAAAGATCAGGTAATGTTAAACATCGTAACACTGTTCTATTAAGAAGAGCAAACCATAAACTATTCAGTACCCGAAAGGACTTTTTTACGGAGAGACTGTTAGTAAATTAACTGCTGAGCTTTCAACACCATATTTATTGAATATATTCTAGTTATGCTTCTGAAAAATTAAGTATTACAGCCCCATATATCATGGAACGCTTGAAATACCAACCATTATTCTTTATCTATAAAGTAATGTAATGTATACAGCCATCCTTGAAAAACACTTACTGTGTCTAAATGATGAAAATAGGAGAGTGTAAACATAGCAGGGCAGGCTAAGAAAAAGAAAGTTTAAAAGAGACCAGCAGAGACAATCAAAACCAGACATCAGTCTTTCTTCAGAAACAACAGAAATAGGAAGCCTGCAAGAGAATCCACAGGGCCATGTAAGGAGAAGAATAGATGAGGTCAGGCAGAGTGCAGGAACAGTGCAAACAATCATTATTGTTACTTACTGGATTAGTTAATCTAATTATTAATGAATAGTACTGTATTTAAATGAAGAACTTGATATAAAAAATCATTTCTTATAAAACAAAATACCCAACAATCTATGAAGAAGGCACTTTTTACGCAGTAATTATGTTGCTGACATTCTGAATTAGCTTAAAATCTTGAAAAAAAATGACATATTCAACGCTAAGGTTTGATTGTTACAGACTTTTATCACAAGAAACCATGAATTTGTATTTTATTTGATCACAAAGGACAAAAACATGTGACAAGTGAGCCTTTTGAAGAGTAAAATTAATTTTTACTTCAGTAGAAAAGCTTTTCTGTCTTCATTGTTTTCCTTGCTCCTTTATCCATGTTGTTCTGCGCTTTAGGTCAACATGGGCAGATTGACTCACCAGGCTTTAAAGCACCCAGACAGTAATGGAGTGAAAATAAAGAAACCTATTTGATAGATTGCTTTTTGAAATGTCATCATTTTTGAAATGTCATCATCTCAAATTTCGTGTTCTGATACAAAGAAAATGAATCAGCTCACTCCAGAATGAGGTTCTGAATAATCTCCCACACCTTGTAGTTAAAGGACCTCATCTGGGTTTTACATCTTTTTGTTTTTTAAAGAGAGAAATACACGAGCCCCCACACTAGCCCACTCAAACCCCTCCCATTTATGGAATCCTCTGGTTTTACCCTTTCAGAAACAGCCAAACTCTACCAGTTAAAGCAGCCAAGAAAACTGAGGAAACTGAGACTTATACCCCAAAAACATTGCTGCTTTTACTTCCTTGAGCTGACCTGGTTCTGGGCCCCTCAGTTCAGGAAGGACCTTGAGGTGCTCAAGCATTTCCAGAGAAGGGCAATGGAGCTGGGGAAGGGTCTGCAGGGTAGGTCCTGTGAGGAGTGGCTGAGAGCTGGGGTTGTTTATCCTGAAGCAAACGAGGCTCACTGGAGACCTCCTCACTCTCTACAGCTGCCTGAGAGAAGGTTGTAGCCAGGTGGGGGTTGATTTCTTCCCCCAGGGAATCAGCAATGGGATGAGAGGAAATGGCCTCAAGTTATGGCAGGGGAGATTCAGGCTGGACATCAGGAGGAATTTCTTTGTGGAAAGGGTTGTTACACATTGGAATGAACTATTTAGGAAAGTGGTGGAGTCACTAAACCTGGAGGTGTTCCAGAGATTTGACATGGCATTTTATGCCATGTTCTAGTTGACAAGGTAGTGGCCAGTCAGAGATTGGACTCAATGATCTCAGAAGGGTTTTCCCCCCTTAATGATCCTATGATCCTTGCCAATAGACATTTCATAAGATCTGCTCAGGCTGAGGCTGTAGTTGGCCCACGAGCCAGGAAAGAGCTGCTCACTCTGTAGCATCAGCTAGAATACAGATGGAACAAGAACCTTTGAGCAGCTATTCCCCAGCTGCAAGGTCCAAAGAAACAAAGAGACAAGAGGGCTACACTATGCTGGTAACCAGGCATCTTGATCATGAAGCTTCAGACTGTAAACATTACAAAGACCTGATCATTTAATGGATAACCTGAGAACTACTTAATATGGTCCTATGTGCTGCCAGATATTCAGCAGAATTGGTAGCTCAAAGACAGGAGAGATCTTGTATAAAGTGAGGCGCTCCCTCTTTGTATGTTAAGATCACATTTTTCCAGTATTTTAAGCAATGTATAAGTAATGGCTCCAAGACAGGCCTTGCAACTCCAAGATTTCCATTTAGTACAAAGCATTTTTCAGGGATGTTATTTAATCTAACGAAGGCTTATAGGCTTTCTTCTGGTGATGGGAAACAACTGCCACATGCAGTTTCAAGTCACATGCACCTGCTGTGTTGTCTGCTGTAATTCTGCAAGGGGCAGCACTTGATTTAAATAATCTGCAACAAAAGAATGCTGGAGAGGGCTTTAAGAGTGACTCTTCAGGCAGCACAAATAAGTCTTTCTTATTCTTCCTCATTTTTCTGAAGAGCCAGTCATTCTTCCAGTGTCCAGGGACCAAAGACTCTGCAGATCAAATCACTCTGTGTGCCTATATCAATTTTTCCAACCAGTAAAATCACGCTGCAGGTTGTTCCCTTAAGGACCTTTCATTTTCTAGGAGAATCACTTCTGGTGGTACAAATCCCTGACAGCTGTTGATGTCTTTTGCGATCATGGGAGTGATCTGTGTGTCTGTGCAGAAGATCTGTGTGGTGGCCATGCATTTGTGTGTATCTTTTGTGTGTGTGTGTTTCTACTAGGAATAGCAACCTCAGCCTCACTACTAGTTGCACCAGAAATTTCACCTCTGCTGGCTGACAAATTCTGCCCTTCTTAACACTCTTCTGCACTGTCTCCTTTAAAACAGACATTTAAGGACTCAAGCACAAGAAGAGGGCTCTGTCTTCTATCTGATTAGGGAAGACATTTCAGTAGAAGGGATGTTGAAGACAGGATCAGAGCTTGAAAACATATGACATTATTTGCAGACTTCTGTGTAAACTCATTATTCCAGTCTTTTCCTAGGAGGAAAAGAAAATGAGCAAAAGCAGCGGTGTCCCAGTCTCTCTCTATTTGCCTGAGTAAATATAAGAAATTTTTAAGCAGTCCTAGCTACTGAGTTCCTAAAAAAGGCCACATGGCAAAAAACCAAAAAAAACCCCAAACAAACAGCAACAACAAAACAACAACAACAACAACAACAACAAAAAAACAACAAAAAAAACCCCCCAAAACAAAAACAAAACAAAAACAAAACAAAAACAAAACAAAAAACCCCCCATAAATTAATAAAGAAATGCTTTGATGTATAATTTGTATTCAGTGTTCCTAGAGATCCTCAAATGTAACTGCATGACTGAATGTGGGGAGCCTCTGCACTGAAGACCATGTCTCTGGAAGCAGCATATTGCTAAGTAGGGGCTTCACATTTCTGTAGCCAAGAAACATGTCCAGCCTTTGCAGTAACAAGTGGAATAAGAGAATAAGTCTAGGTGTGGCACAAACCTGCATTTTTTAATGCATATTTGCTTTGAATTAAAGTGCCTTTAATTGTATAACCAAGACCCATGCCCTCATATTGGTAATTGCTCTAATTTTCTGTGTGTCTGAATCTGAAAGGAGCAAATGATCTCTCTCTTAAAGCAGTGAATATTGTTCAGCCAATACTGAAACAAATGCTTTGAGCCACTGATGCTTAAGGAAAAAATTGAATATATCAAGAAGTGGCCTATGTCCCCTTCCAGTCTACAATCCATTTTTCTGGGTACTGGTGCTGCAGTACAAGGAGGCTGTTTATACATGCTCCACTTAACGCCAGATGTTTACTTACTAAAATCCTGGAGCACAACTGTTGTGTTGCAGCCTTCTGACCCTAGTTCAGGCTCCATAAGAGCTAATAAAAATAGCTGTTCCTAGTGAATACAAGAACGAGTTCGGCTGCATAGCTCAGGACTCTCTTGAGCAGGTGGGAATGAGGTCCCCCAACCACAGCCCAAAGCAGAGCTGGTTTGGAGATTGTTCTGCAGTACAGTCTTCTCCAGGCCTAGTGAACCACACTAACAAGGTGTGCAGGAATAGTATCAGCTTGGGATTATAGTCTCTGGATGACTACCTAGTAATTAATGAGTAATCATGCACAGGTCTTGAAATGTCCCCAGCCACCCTGGGACTGTCAGGAACTAGGAGTGGTGGCGATGGGTGTGGTGAAAATGCACAGACAAGCACACAGAACAGACAAGGCCAAAAGCTGCTGATGGCATTCCCATCCAAAGCCACAAAACCAGAGTTCTGTCCCTGCTCTAACACCTAACCATGGAGGTGACCACAGCCAGCAAGAAAAAGGCCAGCTGCCAGCTAAGGCTTACACAAATTGTAAGCCCATTTTCCAGTCCCACCCAAACCAGAGCTCTGTGTTTAACACCCAATCATCACTGTCATCTGAGCCTGTTGAAAGGCTACAAAGTCAAGATGAAGAACCTAAGTGCACCATGACACTCTGCAACTCTCCCCAAATATGCATCCAAAATTGAAAATATCCGGCGAGTGCTCCCACGGAAAGGTGCCAGAAAGGTCTTACTGGCTTTTGCTTTTCCCCGTGTAGCTTTTCAGCAGCAGCACCAACACTAACAGCTACATGCTTGCCTAGCCAGCTAAGTGTACCATCACACTCTCTGACTTCAACAGAGATAGAGCTCTAAAACTGAAAATGCCTGGTGGCTTCTCCAACACAAAAGGTGACAGAACAGCTGTTCCTGGCCATATCCTTTCCCATGTAGCTTTTCAACAGTGTATCCAGATGGGAATATGAACTTGCCTAGCCACCTAAATGCATCATGACATCAAATAAGCTCAGATACTCAAAATACCTGGTGACAACTCCAAAGCAATAGGTGACAGATCAGAAAGATGCTGCTAGCCTTTACCTTCCTGCTGTAGCCAGCTCTTTCCCTGTGCATCCTACAAACTACAGCACTGACGCTGGGACTATGCACTTGCCTTCCTAATTTAAGTGTACAATCACATTTTTTTCACTGTTTCAAACGACTCCTGGCACTGGATGAGTTTAGCTGGGATCTTAGCCTGTCCAGGTAGTGCAGTTTAACAAAAGTTATAGCAGTTTACAAGCTGCAATAGGAGAGTGAAGGCCAGCAAGAGTTTTCTGTCCTGGTACCTTTTTGTGTGGGTGCAATCCATGAGTGCTTAGTTTTCTAGCTTAGTTGCTGGCTGTTAAAAAGAAAGGATTGCACGTTTAAGTGAGAAGGAAAGCACACGGCCCCACTGTTTCTGGTGTGGTTTACAGCCTGCGTGAGGAAAGAAAAAGCATCGCAGCAGCTTTCTAACCTGGCACCTTTTCTGTGAGAGCAATCGCTGGACATTTTCAGTTTTGGAGCTGGAATCTGACACGAGTAAATAGTGTTACGTACACTGAGGTGGGAAGGAGAGCACACAGCCCCGGGGCTGGCGGAGCAGTTCAAAGGCTGCAGTGGAAGAGTGACGGTCAGCAGCACCGCGCTCTGCCTGCGCGCTTTCTGCGGGGGCAACGCGCGCTGTGCTCGGTGTCGGTCCCTTGGGGTCGGTAAGGGAGCATCCCGGTACGCGGAGCTTGTTGGGCGAGCGCCTCGCCCCATCTAGTGGTTACACCGAAGGGAAGGGAGAAGCCAGCCCCAGCTTTCCGTCCTGCCGCATTTCCCGGGGCTGTGCTGCAGCTCCGGAGCGCAACAGCAGCAGAGGCACCGGCGACACCAAGAGCGCCTGCCGGAGCCGGGGTTTCCATTGCCACTCCGGCAGCTGCCATGCCTGCTAGGACAGCACAGGCAGCTGTACAAGACCTTAGAGTGTCTTCCGGTACCTAAAAGGGACTCCCAAGGAGGCTGAAGAGAGACTTTTCACAAGGGCAAATAGTGGTGTGACAAGGGGAAATGGTCTTAAGATGAAGGAGGGTACGTTTAGATTACATTATATTCCTCACCTGCCCTAAACCTTCCTACCAAAGCTTTTGGGAAAATTCTGCCAAAATTTGAGATAAATTCAGAGATTAAGAATTTTTTTTTGTCTGGTGCTTAAAATTATTGATAATAATAATTTCCCCATTTCAGTTCCTGCAGTCCATAATCACAGAATCAGAATCACAGAATGGTTTGGGTTGGAAGGGGCTCGAAAACTGATCTTCTTCCAAGCCCCTTGCCTTTGGTAGGCATGACACTCACTAGACCAGTTTGCTCAAAGCCCCATCCAACCTGGCCCTAAACACTTCCAGGGATGAAACAGACCCAGCTTCTCTGAGAAACACATGCCAGTGCCTCACCATCCTCAGAGATGGATTAGGAATTCTTTCCCAATATCTAATCTAAACCTACTCTCTGTCAGTCTGAAACTGATACCCCTTGTCCTGTCATTCCATGTCTGCCAGAAACTCCACTCCAGCTCTCTTGGAGCCTCTTTAGCCACTCAAAAGGGCTCTAGGGTCTCCCTGGAGCTTTCTCCAGGCTGAATAATCCCAACTCTCTCAGCCTGTCTCTATAGCAGAGGTGCTCCAGCCCTTTCTGATCATCTTCATGTCCTCCTCTGAACTCTCTCCAGCAGGTCAATGTCCTGCATGATGGGAGCACCAGAACTGAACAGCTCAGTTTTATGTGATTCTTACAGTATCACATCCTCTTGTGCTGTTCAGATAAAGTTAAGTCCTTCTCAGAATCTATGATGAGTGTTTTGAAGCAACCTCTCTTTTCATACCTCCTGTCCTTTGCAAAGCCTTTTTTAAAAACAGATATGTTATGAGATTGATACTATTACAGACTGGTGTGTGCTCCCTGATGGTGCCAAGAATTATTTTTTTGTTTCCTCTCTCTGGGTGCACCTCCATGTTTCTAACAAACAAGCTATTGTAATTCACACAACTCAGGTTTGTTCAGCACACTGTCAGACCCGAGTGCTGTCAGGCTTACTTATTGTTTTATGTCCTTTCAGGCCTTTTGTTGGAAGGCACAAAGAGCCTCTCTTTCAGCACATACACCTCTCTTATCAACAAAGTGCTGAGTAACACTGTCATCCTTCCTCTGCATGACGGCTTGTTAAATAAAACTCATGTCGTGCTTTTGTTTCTGAAGAATTGGTTTTGCCTCCATAGATGAAGAAGACCCAGACAAGTTGACACATTTTTATAACCTGTTCAACACTAAAATATATTAGTTTGCATGGCATTTCTTAAATTTGGGTCAGCAGAGAATCAACAAAAAGTAATTAGTAAAAAAAAAGGTTTTTATATAGTCTTTTAAAATTTTTCCTGCTAGTCAAGGTTTCAATCTGTTTGAGTAAATGCTTCAGAGGAATTTCAGTAATCACTTCGGCTATGCAAATCTTTTGAGTGTTGCTCTTTCTTGAAAGAGGCAGTGCTGAGATAAAATGAAGATTTATTTTTCAAGGGATCTACAGGTCGTTTTCCAAAGCTTACAGCAAGATTTGTGCAGCTCCTTGAGCTAAAATAGAAAACACTCCTCATCCCCTGCACAAGTCCTCCCATCACTTGCGGTGGTGACCTTTGGAAGGTGGGTTTGAAGGATGGTTCAGAGGTTTGGCAGCACATCTCTGCTGACCTTTACTGAGATGCTGCTTGCTGCTGAGCTGTCACCACTGTGAATGTTCCTGCTCTTGGTGCACTCCAACTACCCTGGGAGATGCTCGTGCTTAAATCTCTCCTCCCCCACTCATATCAAAGTGGAGCTGTGCTCTTGCACATCAAGAACGTGCACAAGCCAAGTCCCAGAGCTCAGCTGAAAAGCTGTAACCTCCTAACCACCCACTTGAATACATATGACTGTTTGCATAAGGGCTTTCATTTCGTTTTTGACCCCCTGTGCTAGTGATAGTATTCATGCACTTATTTAACTTTGTGTGCACGAGTGTCTGATGTCAATTGCCTCACTGTGACAAATGAAGTGTAGAACATAAGTAAATGTTTGCAGGAAGAAAGTTCAGATCCTGTTTATATCTCTCATATCTCTGAAGGAAAATAAACTATTGTCTCGTAACTCAGTCTCTATGAAAAACTCATCATATCGTTTTGCTATTTTGCAATAATATTGCTGCTGCTGTGGCAATAGGACACAGTCTGAGGGCTTGAGCCAGTCCATCCTAAGTAGAATTCATTCTACAACATTTAAAACTGGGTCCAAAATGTCCAGAGTAAGGAAAAAGTGTCCAAAGTTCAGACATTGGGAAAAAAGTTTCGTGACATTCAAATTAGAACTTACTGATGCCAGAATTTTACCGCTGCACTTGGTTTTGAACTTGTTAGAAAAATATTGTCAAACTGTCAGCATGTAGTGTAAAGATAATACGTCATCAGATGTAGAAATGAGGTGGAATAAGGGTTATATGTCTTCTAGAACTACGCTGAAATGCTCTTTCTAGAGATGGCAGGGATTTGAAACCCGAGAGGTACCATGCTCCTGAAACTGTGGTCACCCATTTTCTGATGAGACTGAGCTAATTCATCCCTGCTCCTTTTCAAGAGGCCCATTCAACATAATGTTGTGAAGGACAGAGAAAGAAGTAGTTTGCTGTATTAATCACTGATTTGGCATTTTGGCGAATGGGTCAAAGATTTAAATCCCTTTCCACATACACAGGAAAAAAATCTTTGTCTTCTCCAAAGACTAATTCTAGGAATTGCTTAGACTTTTATGTGCTGCACTCATTAATCCATTCAACTTCATTGTAACAGTACGGTAGAAGGTGATCTTTAATTGATTTTAAAATTCCTTCTATGTTAAAATTCAAATAAAATTGCTTTCATTCCACTAGTTTATTAACTATTGGCTGTCAAAGCCAGACCATAACTATTCCCACTGTTAGGAATTTTCGTTTTGATGGAGAGCATACATGGAATTTCTTGCCTGGTGCAGCTTGAGGAAGCCCACTGATTTATAGTCACATAAGATTCTGGAGAATGTTTAATCTTCAGTTCTACATTATCATCCTGTCCTCAAACCTTCCACCTACTCAGTGCTAATCATCTCCTTGCTTAAACATCTGGTCTCTAGACAACCAGAAATTGCACTGAAATATAAACTGTGAGTTTGCTCTTCAACCTCTCACATTATCACTCAATAACAGATATCTGAGAGACTTTACTTTGAATAAATATTGTATGCATTGCAATGCCTTTGGAAATCTTTGTCCTTTGCTAGAAAGTCGGAGATACCCAGCTGCAATATCAAAACTGTAAATATTTGAGACTAAATTGCACAAGATGCTCTTTCTATTTGAACTTTAATGGTGGGATTTGCCAGATTAAATATAAACATATTTGGTGCTGATGTTTGTGTCTGAGCTCACTTCTTTATTGTTGAAGAGAAAGAGGCACTTTTAGAGACTGATTGTAGAGGACTCTGACACAGTAATTGATCTTTATTCCATACAATATTATAGAGACACAGGCTGGGAGGATCTGGAAGGGGTTACCTGATCCCCCATTCAGTCTCCTGGGGTGAATCAGGTACTCCTGGACCCTCCTTTGAAAAAGTTTCTCTGAGCCGTTACTAATGAAAGGGAAAAAACAGGTCCTGTGTTGACTTCAGTAGAAAAGACATGCACAGATGGCTAATCCCTCAAAATCTGATGATTCTCTGTATCTGACACTTCATTTCAGCTTCTGCAAAGTTCAGTACCTGCTTTAAATTATTCACTATTGGCCACAGACAGCAAAAAGAATCTCTGAAGAGCATCCTTTCTGCCCCAAAATATGTAAAATCGTTTCTTAGTGATGTGACTCCTCTGGAGGTACCTCTGTCTCTCTGTTGGTTATAGACCAGCACCTCAAATTATCTGCCCAGCTTTAAGCATGATGGAGTGAGATGGATTAATCTGACCTCTGTCTGGCCATTACTCAAAGCCCGTATCTGAAAAAAGATTTTCACAAGATGACCCAGTAGGTGATCAGATTCCAAACCTAATTCGTGTAAAATTTATTTTAAAAATCTTTTAATAAAAGGAAAACGAAAGTATCCTCTACCAAAAGAAAGACTTAAAACATGTTTTCAATGGGAACCCATTGTAGCTTAGGTAGAAGAGATTATGTGAGGAAAAAATACCTGCCAGGGACAAACAAAGGTCAGATCTCCTTAAATGGTTGATTTGATTCAAAAGTGACATAAAAGTTCTTGCAAGGTAGAGAGCAAATGGGAAGAACTAAATGACCAGAAGATCATCAGTCTTCTCTCCCACTTGCTATTATTATTTTTCCATCAGAGCCTGATGGATAAAGTGCATCTTAAAAATTCAGCACTCCACTCTGATGGCAACAGGAAGAGCTTTTCTGTCATTTGCAGTGTACACCAGGATGTTATCTTGACTCTCAGGATTGTAAATGCTGCTGCTGTCATATCACAGCTTTAATGGGCACTTGAAGGGACTGCTTGTGTAAGCTGAATTCTGTGTTTGAAAGGCCCTTCTGAGTTCTAGTTATGTCACTAACTACACAAAGAGCAAAAGAAAGTAAATACTGTGGAAAGGAATAAGAGGACAACCATTGTGTAAATAAAGGAATTGCTTGTGTGTCTAAAAGAGGATTTCAGATGACTGATTGTTCAGCATTACATTATTATGCAGTTTCTAGATATCATTAACAGTCTCCTTTAGTAATCTGCATATTTTTCTAATATAAGATTTCTTAGATGGTAGTTCATTTTATTATGCTCAGTGATTTTTCTAATTATCAGAGTCAGTTCATCATTGTTTTTGCTGTTATTACACTCATTCATGATCTGTGAAGATTTTTTCCTTTTGGATATTTTTCCCAGCACAACACAACACATTGCTGTAATGGAAAGTATTATTTTGAGAACCAAACTAATTTTCCCAATAAGTGTTTCCTGATCACTTGCCATTTTCTGTTGAAGCTCAGACACAAGTTTGTAATCTCTCTTGGTGTCAGAATGCTGTCTACATGTTCTGGAAATGCTGAGACTGACACATTCTTCAATAGCAGTGGTGCAATGATTTATATTTTTAAGACTGACTCTTGGTGCTCTTCATGTGCTCAACCAGTTGTACTGGAGCTTAGGTGAGTCTCAAGTCTTCTTTATTTCTCAAGAAATGGTTTAAGAAGTAAATGAGATATGTGTGAGATATGTTCAAATGTAAAATGGCACATCTTAGAGTGGAATATCAAAACTAGAATGCAATAAATCTGAATTCATTCAGGAAAATATCTGCTAGGAGTCAAATCTGAGCACAGACATTTCCAAGCACAGAGATTAAGAGGAAAGAGAAGAGCTTATAAGGAACAATGAGTATAGGTTTTCTATTATTTATAAGAAAACAACCCCAAATACAATGTTTTGGATATCTCCTTTATGAAAGAAGCACAAACCGAGTTTGGAAGCACAGATCCACTCTCAGTTCAGTCTTTGAAATATGGATCAAAGCTGCCTGTACCACAGAGGCATCAGTCAGCTCTGCTCTGCTTGTTTCTTGAAAGCATCTGCTTTTTATCTCATTGGGATTACTGCAAAATTGCTTTCTGCTATAAATTTTGAGTCACTTTTTCCCCCTGAAAATGAAAGACATAAGTGGCATCTTACGAGCAAACCAATAATTCCTGGGTCTGGCTAAAGGCTGTTCTGCTCTAAAGGGTGACTGCTTCTGTCTAGAGCAGACCTGGTGGAGTGGTGGTCAATAAAGATTAATCCTAGCACACATATCACTGCTTCAATTACCAGACTAGAAACTAAGCAGATAAATTATATCAACGTGAAATGAAACTTTAAAGCCATTTTCTGCTGAGGTGGTCAAATAAAACAGTTGGGTTGAACTGTACAATTTGATCTATTTAGATCAGAAATCAGCAGAAACCAAGGGGAGGATTACGTACCATTCATGAAATGGGAGATTAGGAACAGCTCAATATCAATCCCAGGGAAAAGGAATATCCCTGGAATAGAGGACAATGGTTCAAATGCCTAGTGAAGGGAGCCCCAGCCCTTTTGGATGTGTCCTCAGTGCTCTATGCCATTCACTGTGCTGAGCTGGATGGAGGACACAGGCAGGATCACAATCTCTTCCCCATCAGTTAACCATGGTCAAGAGGCTCTTGGGTTAAGTGCCTCTGGAATGCAAATACAGCTCCAAGGTTTAAATATTATTTGGGACACAGAAATCTGTTTTTCCTTCACCAGCTGTTGTGTCTGCCTTCCTGTGCCCTTCTTTGGCACGAGGTGTGGATCCCTGGACGAGGCTGCCCCATGGCAGCACCTCCATCAGTAACATGTGGAAAGTTGTCATGTGAGTCATCATCAGTCATCAATGATATCAGCAACTTCATGCTCGTTCCCTATGGTTATTCATGCAAATTTTCATGTTGAAATTTGGCAGGACATACAGCCCAGGTGAAGCCATGATTTCAAGGCAATCTGATGCATTTTTTAGAAAAAAAAAAGAAATGAGCTCTCTTCGGTCTTGTTAGAGCCACGTGTCTATGCAGTGAGGTTTCTCAAGTCCACAAGCTGTGTGGTCAAAGCTCCATTCTGCTTCCTCTTCTCCCAGCTGAGTGAGATACTGCACAATGACCTTTCCCTTGATTTTGCTGAATGGCACATATGTGAAGCCACATAAGTCGTTCTGGGATCATGTTGCCACATGGGGTTAAGCCAGTAGGACTGAGGACTGAGGCTGTTATTTCTCCTCATCTCCACGGTAACCTGTCACAAACTGATATTTTACCCAACAAAGAGCACATACAATTCAGTGGTACAGGATGTTATGTCAAACAACCTCCTATACAGTAACCATGGTTGTTCCACTGTAAACTACACTCCACAGTTGGAGTTCAGGCTGACAAGCTTTTGAAATCTTTTGAAACTGTAATTTTCTATCCCATAACATCTTGTCAACACACTGGAGGAAAGGGATGTCATCCAAAGGGACCTGGCCAGACTGAGGAGGTGGAGTTTTGTGAGCCTTGTGAAGTTCGACTAGGCCAAGTGCAAGGTCCTGGACTCAAGAGGGGGCAATTCCATAGCACAAACAGAGGCTAGGTGGAGAATGGATTGAGAGCAACCCTGAACAGAAGGATTTGGTGGCTCTGATGAATAAGAAGCATGACATGAGCCAGCAACTTGCATTCACAGCCCAGAAAGCCAGGCACATCCTGGTCTGCATCCAAAGCAGTGTGACCAGCAAGGCAAGGGAGGAGACTCTGCTCCTCTACTCTGCCCCACCTGGAGAGCTGCATCCAGCTCTGGGGCCCCCAACACAAGGATGTGGACATGCTGAAGCAAGTCCAGAGGAGGGCAGGAAGATGTTCAGAGGGCTGGAGCACCTGTGCTAGAAAGATAGGCTCAGAAAGCTGGAGTTTTTCAGTCTCGAGAAGGGAAGGCTCTGAGGAGACCTTGGAGCTCCTTCCAGTGCCTAAAGGGCTGCAAGAGAGCTGGAGAGGGACTTTTGGCAAAGGCATGGAGTAACAGGACAAGGGGCAATGACTTCATATTGAAAGAGGGAAGGTTTAGATTAGAAATTCAGAAGAAATTCTTTCCATGCAGGTGGTGAGGCACTGGCAGGTGTCTATGAGAGAAGCTGTGTCTGGTACATCCTTGGAAGTGTTTAAGGACAGGTTGGATGAGGCTTTGAACAGCCTGGTCTAGTGGAAATTGTTGAAACTAGATTGTCTTTAAGGTCTCTTTCAACCCAAAACATTCTATGTAGGTATGCACCCCACACCCAAGCAAATGTTTTCCACATAGGGAAGGGTTTAACAGTCGCCCCTTGTATTTCTTACAAGGTAAAGGACCCAGAAACTTCTTCACTGTCCTCTCAGTAATTGGCTCAGTGCGAGCACAGAGCATTGATTTGGCTTGGAAAGTGTGACTCAAAGCCTGTAACCTATTTCATTGGGCCAAGGGTCAAACAGCCCACCTGAAACATTAAGTATTTAAGAAAAAGGGACTCAAGGGTTTTTTGGGTTGTCTTTGCAGAGTTCCAGAGATTTCTCTGACACCTGTGCTTGGCTTTATCTTTTGTTTTTGTAATGTTTATTATTTTTCATTTATTAAAGCTTTGGCTTTTACAAAATACACCTGAAGAGCTGTCTCGCTATTAATAAGCCATTTCTCTGCAAGGGCTAGGCCCTCTGAGTATGGGAGTATGAGAATCCCCATAATTCTGTGATATATTTTCGTGCCTTATCAACATGAGTGCCGTCTGAGGTCTTAAACAAGTACAGGGTGTGTACAAGCACTGCTCCTCCCCCTTCTGCATCAGTAGTGTTCCATTGTCTGGTTTGAATTTGGAGTTCCCTCTGTGCTCCTTTAGCTTCCTCAATATGTTCTCACATTTCCTGTCTGACTTGGCATTGGTGCCCTGGCTGGACTTCTGCCACCCTCTGCCAACCAAAGCCCCACAGGGCCCTTTTTTGGTTATGCCATCAGTTAATCTTATCCAACAAGCAGAACCTTTCAAACTGGAGATGTCAGGTAACTGCTAGTTATGTGTATTGGTTAGTCGTTAGGGTATTTAATTCTCTGATGTTAATTATAGATTGCTGTTTATTTCTACTGGCCTGGATAAAGCTGGCAGTTTTCAGAAACTGAGGGTCTGAAAACAGTGCAAGCAATACAAACAATACAGGGAAATGAGAAATTGACTGTGACTCACAGCTTCTACATTTAGTTTCCACCTACACTGCTACACTCAATTAACTCCTCCAAAGCTCAGCTTCAGTACTCTACAAAAGCCTGGTAGTGACATGGGAGTGTTTGGGCAACCTTAAAAGAAAAGGGCTTAGATATTCAGACAGTGATAATTAATTTAAATACTGCAAATAAATGAAAAATGTTGATTAGTGATTTCTACTCTTACTTAGTGATGACAGCTACTTGCTCTCCTCTAGACACCTCTGCCCTCTGAGCAATAAAATTAATGTGAACTGTGATTCAAGCCAGAATTCATGGGAAAAATTAAGAACAGAGATCCTATCTATCCTTCTATCTCTAGTGAGAGCCACCTGAACAGGGAGTGAGGACACAGGAGAAGAAAAGCTGTGCCTGAAGGAAGGATGCTTAGTATGCCTTGCACTCACTGCCAATAAATGGGTAGAGAGAAAAGTGGTGACAACACTTTTAATACACAAAAAGTATTAACAAAATCTCCTGTGCCCTGTGTCCACATGCACGCCAGTCTGCACTACCTGGAACTTTTCAAGTAGAGGCTGAAGACTGAAAACTACTCCAGGAAAAGAGAGTCTCCTACTTTACATGGTTTTTGCCTGCACTCCAGCCAATTTCTCATTCCCATTTGGGCATTTTCCAGGCCACCTCAATAGGGACAATCCTCCCACTGTGAGAAGAATGTAATATTTGGATAGTTAAATTGACTATCACTTCTGCAGCTGATAATCAGGAACTACTTATTTGTTAACCACTCCAGTCAGGAGCAGGCAGCCAAAGATTCTGCTCGAATTACGTTGCTGAATCAGCCAAAAATCCCTCCTTTGTGCTGCTCCTTTTCACCCCTCCCAGCCTATCTTCCCTCTCAGTACACAGAGAGCAAAGGGCTGTGATCTGCACCCAGGGACTGCTTAAGCTTGTCCCATTTATCTCTGTGCTTTGCTGGAGTGTAACCACGATACTGCAGAGAAAACAAAATCCTGTTGAAGCCTGGGTCACTCTTCCTCGGTGAAAAGGAGTGGACTGCACCGAATACAGTCCTTAGGCTGCAAAACTAGTTCCATCCTTACTTGCTTCTTCATCCTCAGGCACAAATATAGTTTTCTCTGGAGCATTGCTATCCTGCAAGTACCACAGCTTTCTCCAGGATGCCAAAGGGGAATGGGGCTGCTTGTGTTGACTGATCATGGGTGATGCATAGCAAGCCCTTATCCCTCACACCCAGCTGCCCATCAGTCCAGCAGTCCCAGGCTTGTGATGTTGGCAGCAATCTTCAGACCATTTTGCAAACCACTTATTGTGAGGCATGCTAGAGCACACTGTGCTGCCATTTCTGGGGCAGGTCCCTTATTCTGGATAAAAGCAGCACTGGACATCAGAGCAATCTACCTGGCTGCTAAGTCACTGCTGCCAACCCGAGGGGACCAAGGGACTGCATAGCTGATTCCTAATTTGATAAAGTGGAGTGCTGTAGGACAGCTTCCTCACCCCCTGGCTCTTCAGCCTTTGGCCTCGCTTTGTGCTTCTCGATGTAGAGACACGGTGGGGTGTGAACTGACCCTGTCTGGGGCTGTGCCCATCAAAGCTCCTGGGTGGAAGCTCCTGTGAGCTCAGGCACACGAAGCCATCCAGATCCCAAACAGATCTGGTGTGAGGCTGACCAGGGTAGAGCAAATATACAGCTGTCTGTACCCATCCATGCAGGGTACCCTCGGGGAGGCCAAAGGGAGCTGCTGGCAGGGGTTGTCCAGTGCCTTTTCCCCAGAAGCATTTTCCCTGGCACAAGATTTGTCTGGAGCAACCCTCCTCAAGGGGCTGTTTCCTTAATAGAAGAATGTACTCATAGCCTGATACAATGTTGAGTTATAAAGACATTATTTATAAGACATGTTACTGCATGAAAGGAAAACAGTAACACCAAGGGAGAGCATGATTTATTCCCTACTACTGTGTCCAAAAGTCAGTGTTACACAGGTGTTGCTAAGCAGTGAAAAGGTGCTTTCTCTCACAGCATCCTAGGGTCCAGCTCTCTTCTGGCAGCCATGTGTGCTTTCCCAGCCTAAGGGAGGGACAAAGGCAACCACGTGGACAGCAGATCAATATGGGGAAGCCTCATTCCTCTGAGCTTGGGACAAGCAGCAGATTGTTGGTCTGGTTGCTAAACTGGAAGCCTCAAGTTTAGCTTCTACCCCAGGAGATCTAGAGAGATGGGGAATGGCTGTTACAAGGAAACTCAGTAAAGATGCATTGAGGTTAGTGCAGTGCCCCTGCCTTGTGCACAATGTCATCCTTGGCCAATGTAAAATGCATTTTGTTGCAAATGTAGTGTGTGAGCTACTGGTGCACACTGCAGGGTGAGAACAGTATGCAAGCTAGGTCTTATTGTACATGGATGCTCCAAATGGAGTCACCTTGTGCAGTTTCTCTGTGTCCTTGGACACTCTTATTTAGATCCTCCTCATCTGTGAGAGGATCAGGTCGTGCTCCTCTCCAACCATGTTTGGTTGAGTTTGACTGGAAACTTTTCAGACACGTTTTGATACCCAGGACAGTCCTGATTCCTGCAGTCAGTGGGACTGTAAGATGGACAGGTTCTCCCTTGAAGCATGTAGAAAATACATTCCTTTTTCTCTACCTAGGCTCAAAGACCATGCTGATTTATAAGTGAATTTTATGTAGGTTCTGATGAAAAATCTTCCTTAAAAGAAACCTCACGGGTTTATAAATTATCATTGCTGCTTTGCAGTCCTTTACATTTGGTACAAATAACACACTCCATGACATTTTGGATGAAAAAAAGCTTTCAGCCATGCTTGGTGATTAAAACCCCTACATTGTAGAAATCAACAGGTTCAGAAGAACAGATTACAAAAGGCAAAAATAATTCCCATGAAGATTTGACCTTCTACCTTTTCAACAGGACTGTGGTAGTGTTTTTATGCCTACAGTATGAACAGTCAAGACTAGACACCCTTTTCCCTTGGTCAGAAGTTTTTGAGAACAGCTGCATTTTTGACACAGTGCCAGCCCACAATTCATGTTTGCCTGCACCCTTTACAGCCCAGACTTGATTGGTACTGGAATATTTCTAGACATTGAAAAGGCTGTTACAATTAGAGTAGTTTTGTTTCTAGTCAATAGTATTATTTCTAAAACTTTAAATGTTCTAGAAATAATAAACAAGGAAGAGAGGCCTCACTTCTTAATGAAATATGGGTGCATGAATTCCCCTGACCTAATTTCTGGTGCACTCAAATATGATACAGTTCAAAAGTTCAGCTTGGGTTTAAATTTTGTTGAGTTTATGTTCTGTTTGAGACAGATGGCCTGAAACAGATGGGAGCAGTCCAGTGAAGAACAGAGGGAGAGGAGGTCAGTGGTCAGGATGGAATATAAAGAACAGCTGGGTAAGAAAAAGCAAGAAATGCAATAAAAGAATGAATATTTTGTACAAAGCCTCACTTTTGATGAGGTTTTCACCTTGGTGTCAGCAGTTTTCCCCTTGGTTGTCCTCTGAGCGCAGTTCAAAAAGTTGGTGGATACATGGAACCTGATGAGCATGGCCTGATGTCATCAGCTGTCCCATACATGTTGTTGGCAAAACAAAAAGTGAGCACCAATGGCAGCAGTGGAGGGACTGAAGCTATCCTACCAAAGGGCTCCCCCAGTCAGGAACCTGCATGTGTTGGTTTAATCGTTCTGGGACAATTTTCATTTGTAGAACAAGAAGGATTTAGGCACTCAGGCTGGTATGAAAGCCACCCAAGATAATTAGAATTGTCTTAAAAATCCTGAATAATTTACATTTCAACATCTCCAAGCCCAAACTGATCATCCACTCCTGAGCATCCACTCCTTTCCCCATGCAAAAAGCCTCTTCCATGAGGCAGGGTCTGCTGCATACCCCAAGTTCAGGATTGATCCCAACATACATTTACATCTGTGCCACCGGTAAGACTGTAAAAATCCACCCAACATTTGACTTACATTTTCTGTGTGTTTCTTCCTGCTTCCCCTCTGATTCAGATTTCCCTTTTCTGTTTATATGCTTTAATTCTCTCCCTTCCTCTGTGAACCAGCTCTCACAACCTTTTTGCAAAGGTCCTGTTTTTCACACTTTTCCCTGTTGCTCCTAGATCCTCTCTGAACTCTCTCACAGTGTTTGGCTGGAAAACTTTGCCAGGTTTTGTAACTTTATTCTTGAGACGGTGTTTCTTGAGGAGCAAACCTGGGAGCTCTGCAAAGCATGACAGCACAAGGCAGATAGGAACAGCTACCACAGAGTTATGTCCTAATAAATTATCCCTAGTCAGGATGTTAATGATACTGGAGATAGTCTTAGCCTGTCCCTTTTGTCAAGTAAAACATGAAAATGTTTTAAACTGCTTCACAAGCAAGGAGAAGTGTAGAGAGCTGTGAGGTCTTGGCTGGTGAACAGATTGTAACTTGACCTCATTCATTTACAGTTGAGACATCTTCAAAAACTGCACTGGTTTAACCAGAAAAACAATTTTCATTACTTTTCAATGCAGATAGCATATTGTGGATTTATTTCTAACCTGTGGGATGTCTGAAACAGTGCAGTGGAAAACAAGAGAGGTTTGGATGTTTGTATAGAAAACTTAGCTATGTGCTAGGCATGTATTTTAGGCCTTATTAATGGAATAAAGCCTTTTTATTATTATTGGAAGAGGAAAGACTAGAAGATCTGCTCATTTTGTTTAATCCAAACAAAGCAAGGTCTTCCTTTGAGATAAGACTTTATTCCCATAACAACTCTTGCACAAGACCAAAATTGCAACAAGCAAGTTGTGAAAGAAGAAGTGCTAAGGATAAAACACCCTTTGGTGGATGAGATGCTGAAAGCATTGCTCCACAGACAGCAGTAAGAGATCTGAATGTGCATCAGCTGGGTGCTCTGCTAGGAAACATCTGAAAAAGCTTTTTGTGGGTGAATCCAGAGGCCTCCTGAAAAGTGGTTGGAAGTATGTGAGGCAAACCAAATGAAGTGACACATTCTCTGGTGCACAAACATGTGATGTCATTGCACTTTTATTGGATCTACTGGAAAGCCTCCTTATGAGCAGTCTAAGGAAGCAGGAGGTGGAAAAAGTAAACAAAAAGGACAGCATGACATTGGGTATTCACAGGCAGAGAGCCATGCAAAATCTTCTTGGATGAAAGTTTACCCTGATTTCTACTTTTGGTAACTTTTTAAGAGGGTAAAGTCTGACTTAAGACTTTACAGATGTGTTTAGCCCATGAACCTGTTAAGGTAAAACGCTTGGAGCCTCTGTTTATTGAACCAATTCTGACTTCCTATCCCACAGTGAGCTCAACTGGGTACATACAAACTGGTGTTCAGCTGCCTTTCAGATACCCTGGGGTTTGCTGATGTCACACTCCTTCATGGTGGCACCTTCATTTTGTCCTTCCTCAGTGACTTAAGCACCTCAAAGTCTGGGCTGTAGAGGGAGGCAGAACTGGCTACTGGTGGTTCACATCCATAGACCTTCCACAGGAGACACAGTGACTGGAAGTTGTGGCGACTTTTCTTTCCCTTCTCTCATACAGACTCATCTTCAGAGCACCATGTAGAGAATGGCACACCGTGGGTCAGTGTTCCCTGCAGGAAGGAAATTGCTTTAAGGAATACATCAGGAAATATGGGAGGATGGTACTTCCCAACAGTCTCGTTCAGGCTCTTCCCCTCTGCTTCTGTGGTCCCAGTGGCCACTTTTTTGTGTTCAGTTCTCCAGAGATTATTTAAATGCCCTGTAAGGAGCATAACATTTTATAAATGGAGCCAAAAAAGAGGATAAATTGATATGATCCAGATAGCATTCCCCAAGGACTGCCAAGGAAGGCACCACTTGGGGAATAGAAAATACCCATCAGGGTAGGGAAGAGAACGGGTTTGGTCATCTAGGCATGGAGTTATCATGGCAAGTCCATTTCCAGCTGCACTTTGTGCAGAGTTTTTTCCAGCAGTGATGCTTTGACAACATTTACCCACTTAGGAGATGTGGTACAGGGATTTTCAACATGACAGCCCTGTTGGGGCTTGCACAGATATAAATTAGTTTTGCGCTCTTTGTGGCATTTCTGACTGTGCCAATGAACAGACTGTGAAATTCATAGGTAATTTCAACATTAAACACAGTCCTCTGCAGACTCTAGGCACCAGATGGAGGAATCAGCAGCTGCAGAAGGGGAGTAAGGATTTATATTTTGGACTTAAAATGTCTAGAGAGGCAATTAAAGCACCTGGAATCTCACCTAACTGTGCATCATTCCCTCCAAACAGCTCGATTAAGGTGTGTTTGGTCCAGTTCAGTAATGCAATAATTTGCCTGATGTCTGTGGTGAAACGCAAAGGGCAGATTAGGGGAAACATATGGTCTTGAATCACATATGTAAAGCAAGAAACATATGCTAAAGTCTGTTACAAGGAGCTTTTTCCAAGAGTAAACAACAATTAATGATGCTGGAGGTTTGAAATTCCTCAACCCACTACTCTTGCCAGGATTTTTTGTAACATTTTAAAGTGAAAGGCAGCGGAGTCATAGAACTTGTAAGTATTATAAAAAGCACATATTACAGTATAAATACTCGTGATGGAAGGAAGTTTTTAAACTAAAATTTTACCTGATGTGTTTCTTCTGGAATTTCATAAGTTTGCTACCATTATTTTATTTTATGCTCTTCCTGGGTCCCAGCACTAATTGGAGTGTAAATATATGAAAAAAATACATAGTTTCAACAGCCTAATATATTTTTTACTTTGTTTTGTTTTATTTTGCTTTGGTTTGTTTTAATGATAGCTGGGAGGGATGTTATTTAGGATTAGCTGATAGAAACATTTCCTTATCTACTCTTGAATAAAGATAGTAAAAGCAAACAATGTTGCAATGGTTATTTTATTATATGAGAATGTGCTTGCTGCAATAGGAATATCTGAATTCAAAATGAAGCTTTGGCCTTACAGAGGACACATTTCCCAGCCTCACATTTTTCAGAACTTTCATGGAAAATTTTGAAAAGATTGATTTTAATTTTTAGTAACAAAAAATGAAATTAAAAAAAAAAAGGAAAGATGATGTGAACTCAGGCTCCAGTAATCTGACCAGCTCTGCCTACGTGTGACATCTTCAACCACTTTTGCCATCTCCCTGGACACTTCTACTGTCAAACCCCTTTCACTGCATCAGTACAGGGAACAGATCCTGCTTGTAGGCTCTCTTGCTCCAAAGTTTCTCTGCTATCTGTTCGTCATCTAAGTGCATGTCCCGTATCTGTTTTGCAAAGCTTTGGAGAATAATTCAAATTGGAAAGAGCCTCTGGAAAACCCAGTCCAGCTGCCTGATAAAAGCAGGGCCAACTTCACTGTCAGAATTTGTTGTTCAGGGCTTTACCCTGAGGAGTTTTGAAAGCCTACAAGGATTTTCCAGAGTTCATCCTCTCTCATTATTAAGGATTTTTTCCTTATATTTTATGGAATCTTCTGCCGTTGCAATTTGCTGTGGTTGTATCTTGTCCTTCAGCTGAATCCTCCTGGGAGGAGATGATGCTGTCTCTCTTGTAATTGCCCATCCAGTCTCCTTCTCTGGAAATATTCTAGGTGAACCTGCTCTAGTAGGGAGGTTGGACCATCTGCAGAGGATGCTTTCAGCCTGAACCATTCTGTGGTTCTTTGATTTGTACTCCAAAATCCTGGTTTAGCTATTCTTACTCCTCTTCTGCTCATCTCTTGCCACACCTCCTACCCTGTTGCCTGTGCCAGACTTTCTTCTCTTTGTTGGGTTTCCTTCCTGAACATGGAGTCCTCCCCTTCTCTCCTCTCCGCTCTGGCACCCTGGACTCCCTTCTCCCCTCCACTTTCTGGGAAAGTTAGGAACAGCACAGAGGAATCTCCTCTGCAGTCACTTCCCAGAATGTTTCTTCACAAAGTAGGCTGCTTTATGAACTGGAAAATCATAGAATTACAGAATGTTTTGGGCTGGAATAGATTTTAAAGATCATCTAGTTCCAATCCCCCTGACAGAGGCAGGAATGCCACCCACTAGGCTCAGATTGCTCAAAGTCCTGTCCAATCTGGCTTTCTTGGATGGGGCATCTACAGCTTCTTGGCAACATGTGCCAGTACCTCACCCCCTCATAGTCAAGAATTTCTCCCTCATGTCTAATCCAAATCTCCCCTCTTTTAGTTTAAAACTGCTCCTCCATGTCCTGTATAAAAAGCCCATTTAAAAAGATGATCTCTTTTATTTTGTTTGTTTCTAAGTACTGAAAGGCTGCAATAAAGTGTCCCATGTGTCTCCCAAATGTGTCTTTGAAGCAAGGACTGTTAGACATGGACAGGAGGAGGAAATCTGTGGAATTAGCTTGGCTCTGCAATGCAGCAGAACTGCCATGAACAATAGCTTGGGAGAAAAGTGACTCTCCCAGTGTTACAAGACTGTTCCCTCATTTTTGCCAAAATTTTCATTAGTATTGTGTTGCATCAGCCTCCAGATGAGGGAGAGAGTGTTGTACAATCTGACAGACCCTCTTCAGAAAATTCTTCTGTCTCTTTTTCCTCCCATCTCAGCTTCATCCCATTTCCCTGTTTACCTCACACTTGTTTGCCACCCTGCATGAACTGATGTCCTCTGTTTTCATGCATCACACACCTGTAAGTAGCCAGCATGTTGTCTAACCGAGGTACCTGTGTCTCCTCCTGCTCTGCACAGCTCATCTCTGACCACCTCTTTGCAAAGCTTTTCCTATCCCTCTCTATTTGATGTTCTTCTGTTTCCAGTTACACTTCTCTCTTCCCCTTCATGAAGACATGAAGTGTACTAAAACTCGCTTCTCTACTCTATTTCCCTTCCGTCTTTCACTTCTTCTATCTTCCTCAATTTCTGTTCCGTTATGTGTCTCGTGGGCTCTCTTCTCACCTTTTCTCTACAAGAGATTGGGTGAAGCTTCACTCATCTTCTCTAAACTCTTGGGGAGAGGTGGATAAGTACCTACCACTGCCTGTTCCTCTAAAGTATTTTCATTTCTTCACTTCTCAGAGGGAATCACATCACAAAACACTTTGCTTTCTCCTTTTCCCATCGCTCACTCTGAGCACTTTGATGGCTCTAAACTCCTCTCATTCCTCATTTCTCTTTTTTCTTGGCAAAATATATTTGGACCCTCACCAATCCAGGATCCATGGGACCAAAATCTGTTCTAGCTGCATAGTTGCAGGACTGACAGGAAGCTGAAGACACTACACTTAATTTTTATTCTTTTCTTATGTCTATTTTTCTTTTTTCACTCAAATTTACCCACAATAGCTGAGGGTGGGAGTGAGAGTGGGGGGTTATAGTTAACTTGGGTTAATATGATCCTTCTGAGGGCAGACTACAGGGCAGAGGAGGTGTTGACACTGCTCTTCAGATGTTCCAAACAACTCTGGCAGAACAGAAACTATCATTAGAAAGCTCTAAGTGAAATAATTGTATATACATCTGGACAACCTCATTTTTTTTTCCTGGGGCTTGTATAAGACATACTACAGAGCCTTGGTTTTGAGAGGAAATTGACCCAGTTTTCCGGAAAATGTGACTTGTTTCAGGGTTGGCAAGACTCAGGCTGCAGATTTAGGCATCTGAAATGAATCAGTGATCACTTTTGAAAATCTTGATCAAAGTGTTTCACATGGACAGGCATGAAATAGGAATCCACAAGCAGCAGCACCAAAGGCTGTTTGTTATTACAGATGATTGTTTAGCACAGGCTGTTCTAATTTAGGTTAAACAAAGCTAATCCTGAAATGATCTATTTCTTAAACTAGCCTTGTGAGTCTGTGCCTTTGCACACGTGTGCACAAACAGAATAGGTAATTGTTTATGGAAAATAATATGGCTACAGGATACCTTACCTGGTTTTCTTTCTCATGGAGCTACAGCAGATCCAAGTTGTTGTGCAGGTTTTTTTCTCTCCAGGAAAATAAGAGGGTACTGAACGACATGGGGATTAGATAGAATAGGAAAACAAATGCTTTGTGCTCCCAAAATATTAGGAGGCACTTACTGTGTTGTATACTGACCTGCTGTGGCTAGTTTAGGGCTGAGTGGAGTCCCTGCAGGAGAGTCTGCAGCTAGAGGCCCTGGTACTCTGTTAGGGTACAGAGCACTTTGCAGAAAAATAAAAGGGTGCTTTGGAGGAAAAAAAAGAAAAGCCAATGCTTCTGCAAACTGAGACTTACTTTCCATGGCTAACGTGAGTTATGAATTGCTGAGCATTTAGGGCCTCTCTCTGTTTCTAGTTTTTCTAACATTCCTAATGTTTCCAGTACTTCCATCTACCTGATGCCAGACATGTTTAGATTAGATGTTATGTAGAAATTCTTTACTCAGAGGATGGTGAAACACTGGGACAGGTTGCCCCATTCATGTAAGTGTTCAAGACCAAGTTGCAAGTCTGTTGCAAGGACTTTATGAAAAAGCAGTAAATGAGGGTGAAAATTCTTGCTTGCAAAATTCCAGTCGAAACAGCCTGTATTGTGCCTACTATCCTGATGTCAGCTGGAAGAGAGTTAATTTTCTTCTTTATTAAACCATGCCACCAACCTATCGGGAAAATGGAGCTGACTTGTGGGAAGATGTGTGATGTGTGAGTAATGTCTGTGTTTGATGCAAGACCATCATTTGGCATTTGGGCTTCTTGAAGACTCAGTAACAGACAGGAGAGGCAAATGCTGGGGCTGTCAGTTACCCCCTATTTTGATGCATAATATCATGCAGGGCTCACATTTCTCCCTGTTTTTCCTCTCTGCTATTTTATTCTTGGGTTTTTTTCCCCTTCTTGCTCCTCACTCCATCCAGCACAATAGAATCGGCTGGAGCAGGGTCATGTCACAGATTATCCTGCTAACAGAAAAATCCAAACAAGAGCCATTCTGCATTTTACTCCTGAGGCTTATTCTTGAGAAAACTGTTTTTGATCCTGGGGAAGTCAATGGAAATCTAACTAGTCCCAGATGTGTAGTAATAACAAGCGCTTTGTTTTGGGAGAGACAAACAAAAGCGGTGTGAAAACTATTAATTAAACGGGTTTCACTCTGTCATCAGGTTATTAACTAGTTCCAGTCATGCTAGTCAAGTTAATACTGGCTCTGAGAAGGAGATGCTTGACACAAAAGCCATAAACTCAGTGTGTGGTAGATTAACCTGTGTCTGGGCACACAGCTCAGCTTGCCTCCACACCAAGGGAAAAGCTCAGCAACTTCAACATCGGCCTTTGCAATCTACCAGACTAGACACTAAAGACTAGACTTTATTTCCCTACTTGAATAAAGGCTTGAGCCAATGATGGGCTCAAGCATGGGCTTTTGTAGATCTTAGATCAGGCCCCATTGCTGCTGAGGGTTTGTGCAAATTTGTTGAATCACGGAATCACAGAATGGTTTGGGTTGGAAAGGACTTGCAAGACCCTCTAGTTCCAACCCCACTGCCATGAGCAGGGACATCTTCTGCTAGACCAGGTTGCTCAGAGCACCACCCGACCTGGCCTTGGACAGTTCTGGGATGGGTCATCCACAAGTCCTCTGAAAAACCTATTCCAAACTTTTCCCAACATCTTCAGTAGATCTTCTTGGTCTCCACTGGTTGCCCTCTAAGATATGGAACAGCTGTCCCTTCTTCAGGACCTGAAGATGAAGGTCCAAGATGGAACCTGAACACCATAGGGAAAATGGAAAGGCTTTTCTTTTCATCTGTGGAGCATTTCAAACTGGTGATTTAATATATTCACAACCCTGTGCTTTTTACAAAATTCAAATATGTTTTTTATTATACAAAATTCCACAGTGGAATCCACCAGCCAGGTTCTTAGATAGCTGCTTTAAAAATAGAATTATACACCTTTTTGTAGTGTGCTATTTTTTTTCATTCACTAGCTTGAAGAAACAGAAATGAAGCAGCAATTTGAGTCTGAATTATTTACCTGGACAGGTTTTGGTTTGACCTCATTTCTGCTCTATGCCTTAATGTACAGTTTGTGGCATTAACAGAAGACCTGATATAGTTCTTTTTGAAGCCATTGCACCCCATCAGCAGGTCAGGCTCCTACTGTTGCTGAGGTTTTCTTCACTTAAAAAGGGTGGATTTTCTATCAGGGTACAGAACAAAATATATGTTGGTGTCAACTTTTAGCAATGTAGCATGTTAACTGTGTTAAACCCATCACAGAATGAGGAACTACATAACTTTTCTTACAGCCCATCCTCTAGACTATAACATCTCTTTAGGGTGACACAGTGAACATCTGATCTGAATAATGCCACAGGACTAGGTTGCCTGTGTGTCATTTTGCAATGGCATCTTTTTGCAGTCTTACCTTCTGTGACCTTTAAAAATAGATATATTATTCTTCTGTATTGAAATGCAACTGCGTGCCGTGAATTTCCCCCAGTTTTCCTTAGAAATGTAAGCATTTCAGTCCAATTCCAGCTGGCTGAAATTCATTCTCCGAAATTTTTCTTTTGCAAAGTATTTACCCCAGAGATTAATTTCTTCACATTATACCCAGTTAAATATGTATTGCACATGAGAGGGAAATTTCTCCTCTTTTAGTTAAACTGTGGACCTGTGACCTTCTGAGCAGGTCTGAGGAACATATCAGCATTTTTTTCGTGCTTGAGATTTCTTTTACATCCCTCGTGGGTACTAAGTGCCAGAACTAATTGACCTCATCTGCCTCTCATATCATGTCCCAGAGACTGGAGCAATGTCCTAACAAATAAAATGAGATATCCAAAGAGCTTCCTACCACATGGCCTTTGGTTTCCATGGTTGGCTGTCTAAATGGTAGGCAGGAGCACAATGGACACTACTTAAAATTTCCATTTGGGTTTGGTGGGTTGTTTTTTTTTTAGTTAAATTCTCATTGTTTTGGAACTCAAGGGGAATTTGCGACCAGCTTCACTGAGTGAAGATTGTGTTTTGACCCACTCTGGCATATCTCTTTGTGATTTCAGTTAGGAGCTAACTAGCTAGGTAAGCAAAGACTAAATCAAAACATTTTGTGGAGGCACATAACTTTGAAAAAGGATTTCCTGATTGGCTGATGGCATCATCTGAGCTTAGTGAAAAGTCTCAGGTCTCAAGACCTTAGAGACCTTTTTCTTTTGAGCTGGTTTAAATTACACATCTCACAAAACAACAGCAGAACTTTACAGTGGCCTCTTCTAACTCTGTGTAATCTTTTAAGCACATCTGCATGTGAATGAAGCGAGTGCAAAACAGAGCAAATTCTCCTTCCAAGTCCCTGCAACCCAGACCACTACAGTGGTACAGTTCAGGGACACTTCAAAACCGTCTTAAAATCCACAGTTAAAACTCAAAGATGAGAATTTTATCCTTAATTTCGACACAGTGCCAGGGTAGCACCTGATTTCTTCAGTTTTCAAGGTATTTTGCATTCCTACGCTTTCAACTGATGGCTGAAGTTTTGCCTTCGGAAACAAAAAAATGAACCCACACCAATGATGATCACAGATAAAACTAGTACAAATGTTAATATAATGAGGATGTTGATTTTCTTCAAATCCTCTTTTTCACAGTCTTCTGGTCTGATGTTCCCAATGTGCATTTCTTCCCAATACCCGAAGCTCTGAATGTACTGGCACGTTAGGTCCTCCACGTTGGGGATCTGGACATTTTTGTTCTGGATCATTGATGAAATCCAGATGTTTCCACAGCAGTTGAGTGGGTTCCCAGAGAGATACAAGTTTTTAAGTGAATTTTCTAATGCTAAAATATTGCTGTCCTGTAATGCACTGAACCTATTGTTCCGTAGGTCTAGAACTTCCAGTGGAGAGTCACTACCCCACCTAGGCAGCCAGTTCAGATGATTTTGAGAGAGGTTTAAATGCTTAAGGTGACTAAAACAAGGCAAGTCAATATTTAAATCTGTCAGGCTATTGCCATGTAAATGCAAGTATTCCAGAGACTTCTCCAGTCCTGCTAGTGCTTTAGGTTCTATTTTCAGTCCAGGGTTCATGGAGAGATCCAAGACAAGCAGTGGAGTCTTGTAGAAGGTGTGTGCTGGCAGGGTGCTCAGCATGTTGTCTGCTAGGGACAGGTACTGGAGAGCAGGAGAATCGACAAATGACACACAACCACTCTCCTCTCCAGCCAGCCTTTGCCTAGCTAATCCTGAGTGCGTGTGGCAAAGGCTGATATTATTGCTCTGTAGGTTAAGAAGTCTGAGGCTAGGAAGACTGGAAAAGATGTCAAATTGCAGGGTCTGAAGGTTGTTGTTTTGAATATGAACCTCCCTCAAATTTGGCAAAGCGCCAGCATGGAGGAGAAGGTTCTGCACAGCATTGTAGCTCAGGTCAAGGACAGTTAGGGAGTTCAATGCACTGTCATAACTTACTGCAAATGCCTGAAGACAGTTTCTGCTGAGATTAAGGGTTTGAAGGGACAACATTGACTCAAAGAACCCATCTGGAATGGATTTGATTTCATTATAACTTAAGTCTAAATATACAAGCTGGGATAAATAAAGAGAACTTGTATTTTTACTTTGCTTCTGATCAAGGAGATGAAAAGAGGCATCTAGCCATTCATTATCCATGTAGTTCATTTTATTATAAGGGGACTCAGCAGTGAGCTGGATTAAATTATTTGATAAATTCAGAGTTACCAGCTTATTTACCTGAGGGAAGACTGGAAAGTGAAGCAATTTGTTTTCACTAAGATCCAGACATCTTAAACTATATTCATCATTTGACTTTGTGATGCTGAAGGTCTCAATGCTATTCCTGCTAAGGTCAAGTATCTCCAGCTGCCTGAGGTTGAAATCAGAGATGCAAGTAATTGAATTTGTGGAGAGATTGAGTTTGGAAAGGTTCGCTAGAGTCTCAAAAGCACCTTCTTCTATTTCCATTATGATATTTCTCTGAAGATCAATCTCCACAAGACTGGGAGATCCCTGAAACATCTTGTGTGATATCATTACAATACTGTTGTCTGCCAAGGAGAGATACCGCAGTGTTGGAGCTTGTTTGATGAAATACTCGGCCATCCCATTGTAGAGATTGTTGTGGGACAAGTCCATTATTTCCACCTTGGGCAAAAGTCCAATCCCCTCTGTCCCATTCGGAGCAAGCTCATGCAAATGATTGTTGGCTAAATTTATTTCCAGCAAACTCGTCATGTGTGCAAATACTCCAGATGTGATGAAGCTTATTTGGTTGAAGCTTAAATCCAAATACTGGAGAGAAGTGTAAAATGATAATGGTATTTCAGGGATGCTTTGAATAAGATTTCCGGACAGATCTATTTTGTTTACATTCAGATGGAGCTCGTGAGGGATTTGGTGGAGGTCTTTGTTGCGGCAAAATGCCTGTGAGTTTGCCTGCCAGAAAAAGAGAGAAAAGGGGTTGTCAGGTGAGAATTAAAAACACTTTTGCATGATATATATAAGGAAAATAACATTCAAGATCCAGGCAGAACCTCCTCCTGAAACACTGATCCCAGCACTTTGTCTGAGCAGTCAGACAGCAAGAGCAGCAATCCTAACACCTCTCTGCAGGTAACAACACTCTTCATTTTAAAGGCATCTCTGACTTACAACACTAGAGTTTTTCTCTGTGTGATACCTACTGAATGCTCTCCTTTTTGTACCTTTCTCCTGGACTCTTTTTAATAGTCCCAAGTGAAGGAGTTTTGCCTCTTTTCCATTGCAATCAAGTACCATTGCTTCATTTTTCTTCTGATGTTTCATTTTCTCATTTTCATCTCTGTGTTAGATTTTTCGAACTCAACTTGCAAGAGTAAGCAGTATTTGAAAAAGCTTCACTCTCTTGGTGGTGTGGGTCCCAAAGCAAGGAGGTGGGAAAACATGTAAGGACCCTACATCACAAAACCTGTCTCTCCTGCATAGTCACACCCTCAGATATTCAATCATGTTTTCCTTTAGCCATGGCTTAGTTCAGTAATGCACCTTTATCTAAAATGGGTCATTCAATGGCTGAAATATTTCTGATGTAAATCTTCAAACTCTTCCTGCTTTTACTATGCATGTCTATCCTTTTGCTAAGGTAACAGTTCCCTTTTTCTTGCAAAGGGAGAGTGCCTTGTGAAACCGCTCTGACAAAACGCACATGACACAACATGGAAAAGACAAATTCTGTAAAGCCAGCACTTGAGAGAGAAAAAAGCTGTGAGGTGCAGTGAGGGTCACACTTTTTCAGGCCAATTCTCAGCAGCAGATAGAGGAAAATAAACCAAATGTCAAAATCAAATCCATCTTCCAGAAGCAGGTCTGTTTAATTGCAGCTAGGATTGAGTCTGTGCCCGGGCCGAATTTGGAGTGTGTGCTCTTAAGGAAGATTGGGAACATGAACATGAGCATCCTTGCACAACTATCAAGCTATATTTTGTTAATAAGGAGAACATACAGCAGTGTGAGGAAGTGGAATGTGAAAGGCTTAGGCAGCATTTAATTTACTGGAGGAAAACTCTTGTCATGAATGTATTTGGGTGCCTGGGCCACATAGTATTTGTAGAAAGATCAGAAAGGAAATAAATAAAGAAAAAATCTATTGAATCTTAATTTTCATGGAGGGGCAGGACAAGATTCCATGATGCAAATCTTTTCAGATATTAAAGAAACAGTGAAAGTAAAAAATATTAAAAACTATCTGTTTCATGTGAACTTTGAGGTGAATGAAGTGGCACATCTGCTTGGGAGAAGTGTGGCACTGGTCAGTCTTTTGAGAATCTCTTTTTCATAATCCAGATTTTGGAGATCACACAAAAATGTGTCAGAGCAGTAGAAGTGCTCATCTAAACTCTAGGTATAGTCAGACTGCTCCACAGTCCTTCCCATGATACATCTTTCTGAAAGACCCCAAGTAAATTGATTTCAAAAACCTGAAACCCTTTCCCCTCCCTCCAATTCACTCAAATCTCCCCCAGCTAAAAATATTAAGAGAAAGAAAGAAATTTTCTGGCATCTCCCTGAAATTATTTTTTTGTTGCAAAGCCATTGTAGAATTGCTCATTTTGAGCTAAAATATGCCTAGAGTTGGGCTTAGCTCCAAGGCATGAGAAAGAAGCCTTTTTAATTTGGTTTGTGGAAGAGGCAGAAGCCAGAAGGATAAAAAAAAATCCAGAGTGAAAAAGCAGCAGATACTTTGCAGCCTAAGGCAGATGCCAGGTTTCTTCAGACACTTTGAGCCAAATCTCAACAAGTGTAGAGCCCCCTTCAGTGCTTCTGGGAGAAAGTATCTTAGCAAAGTTCTGATCCAGCTCCTGTCAATGCCAGCCAGCTGGTTTTCACTGAAGTTAATGGTTGAGAGGTCAGTCCCAGATCACCATGTATCTTGCAGGATTTGACCTTTAATCTGCATCCATGGAACTGTCCCAGGGATAAAAGGGACAGATAAAATCTATACTTCCCACTGTCTGCCATTTGCTCCTATAATAGTTCCCCTCCTATATTTCTTTCAAAACTATCATTTCTTTTTGCTAACTATTTTGATCCTCACCATATTTCTTATCTTCTACACCTTCTTTACTCTCGTGAGGCTCAAACTGCATGAATTTCCTCCTCATCAGGAATAGGAGTAAAAGATAAAGCGCATCTCAGTGGGATGGAGCATCTCTTTGGTGTATCTCCCCTCCTCCCACCTTTTAGCCCAATGGGGTGGCAGCCTGAGACTGGAAAAGATGGTTCTGCCGGTCTCATGTTCTGACTTCATCCTTTTTTGCCAGTGCTGCCATCAGTTTGTTTCAAGTCCATTGTCAAGAAGCATTGCAGGACGAGGAGCATTTTGTCCCTTCAGTGTCTGGTCCCATTCATGTGCTGGCAAAAAAAAAAAAAAAAAA
>VZSR01001342.1:8705502-8859466 GCA_013398615.1 Brachypodius melanocephalos
AAAAGAAAAAAAAAAAGAAAAAAAAAAGAAAAAAAAAAAAAGAGATCCAGCAGCTCAAAAGCTGAGCATCATTTGGATTCTTGTTTCAGCTCTTCACTGCTCAGCATTGGGAGGAAGTTGTCATCTATGTTTGTAAGAGCCCTACAAAAAAAGCATCTGGATCCAAGCCTCCACTTGTGTTGTCCTTTGTCAACTCATGAACATTTGAACCAAAGAATTTGGGCTGCAGCCACTTGGCACTGACCTACCCTTGTGTGGTGTCCATGGCCATTCTAAGAAGAGCTTCCCAGGTGGAATCTCAGCTACAGAATCAAACCTCAGCAGTTTGCCCAGGTACTCCACATCAGCTCATCTGTCATAACTGGTCATGCACTTGTTCTTGCATCCCCTCAGTCCAAGGTAAGACAGAATTTCCTAAAATCTCTTCCCTTCTGTAAATTATTTCAAAGCATATCTTTTGCCAGCAAACATGAATTAGCAGAAACATCTTTCTTTGTGAGGTAGAACATGATTTGCTTGAAGCCTTGCTTGTCCTTGGAAGGAGTTAGGAGGAACCTCCTGACATTTAAGCTGTACCTTGTTGTCTTACAAACAAGTAGATATGACATAACTTGTATAATCAGTGCAGCTCACTCCTTTGTCAAGAGTCTGGCGGGAATTGCTTGCTTCCTAAAACATCTTCTGGAGTTCTTCTTCAATGACAGCAGGACTAGTGGTGAGTCAGAGGTGGGCACAAGTTTCTGACTCATCCTCTTCCAGGAGACTTGGGATGAAAGTATTAAATTCTGAGCCCTTGCTGTTCTAAAGATGTCACCAAAGGGAAAGTACCATGTGAAACAGTGAGGCTGTGATGAAAAGTGGTAATGCAGGACTTCAATGAACCCAGCAGCTAATCCAGTAGCTCTTTCTCTCTTTAAAAAGTGTTTGGATTTACACACACCTTTCATTGGAGCAAACATCCAGTGAAGGAAGATGATCAGCATTGACATCCTCAATGCTGAGTTTTCATTTATTTGAGAGGAGCAACCCAGTCTTTGACTGCAGCTCTCTGTCAGAGCTAAATTTATCTCAGTTAACTGCTTGGAGCCTTGTGTCATCGGTTTGATGAAACCAGCTTGGGGTGAAGTGGTGGAAACAAGCACGTGTTTCCTTCCCAGCAGTCAGACAGGCCTGTGCCCCATTCAAAAACTGGGATGGGACAAATCTGCTTGGATTATTGTGTGTCCTGCCCAGCCTTCACTTGACTGTGATACATGGGACCCAAGATTCATCAGTCTGTCCTCTCCAGCCATTGAACTGAACTACTCAGTTACTTTCCCAAGATTGTTGCATATAAACTAGGTTTTAAGTTCCTTGGAATTCAGGCAGTGCAGCAACACAGCAGGTGGGCAGGAATGCAATGAGTCCCATAAGGGAGCTGGGTACAGCTAGTAAGGATTTTTTTCCCTATTTTGGAAATTCTTGAAGATTTGTTCTAAACAGCTTCAATATTCAGGAAAAAAAAAGAGGTCTTTTTAAAAGCCTGTTACAGTCAGAAACACTTTGATAGGGAAGGGAGAAAGTTCAGGTCTGAATAATATTTATGATATTGTATCAGGTGCTTGCAAAAATCCAAGGAGAAAATTTTGCGCTAGAGCAAGAGGCTTTGTCACTTCTTTTTCCTCCGTCAGAAGTCAGGTGCAACTTCCCTGGCAGCAGTCCTGTGTCAGGGCAGAGGAGGTCAGTCTCCCTTCTATTACAAAAGGGCTGGTATAGATATATTTCACAGAGTATTCTTCATTTAAAGCACAAAGAACTTAGGCCTGATAGAAAGGAGTTGATTTTAGGTCCAAGTCTTTTCTCTGTCTCAGTCCCAGAACCCCTCTATGGTCTTAAGGAAATCAGGTCAAATTTCTTTTAACCAGTTCCACTTCAGAAAAAAAAAACCCCTGAGATAATGACCCTTCTTCCCACCTCACCCCTCCTCCATCCCTCTTATGTGCTGTCAACTACAGAAAGGACACAGCCTGAGAAGTGCCTGCTACCCATCCCCTAACCCTGCAAATCCCACCTCTGCCAACACAGAAATTCTGGAATTCTGGTCCTGGGGAATTTCCCTTTTCAGAGACCGTGGCTGTTTGCACAGTGCCTGTAACAAGGGTGTCCCAGCCTCATTGCAGATCCCAAAGAGCCTGAGTGGGAATCCCTCCTTACCATTTCACAGGATGTCGCGTCTGTGGGATGATAGTTAGAGGCTCCTGTGTTCACCACTGCCAGCAAGAAGATGACGTTCAGTTTCATGGTTCTGAAGGTAAAAGCAATTATGGTTAGATTTCAACACAGAGGAACACAGAGGCCAACACATGTGAAAGCTGGCACCAGATCATCATCTAATATGGGGATGGACACAAGCAGTGCAATAAATTAACCCACCTCTGAGCCTACTACACTTATTACCTACCTGTGTAGCTTTGCACTCCTTCGAGCCTGCTGAGAAAAGGAAGATGCAAAGCATTTAATAGGTTTGTGTGGTTCCAGATGCTGCCTAGATGATATCCAGGCAACCCAATGAAGTCTAGATGCTCATGTTGGGCAGCTGGCATCACGTAGAAAGAGCTCTCAAATGGAAGTAGTTTCTGTTTAGATCCAACAAATTAAGCTGAGGATATTAGCCAAGACAGGACACCATCCTGGTAGACGTTCTTCTGTCATGCAGAAGATGATTTCAGATGGCTTGTGAGTTCAGGTTTATATTTATTACTTTGTGCTGCCCTCTAGGGCTGAAGCAGCAGTCTAATTGCTTGTTTCCTCCCTTGCTTCTGCTAACTAAGTACTGCTGCTGGAAAACCCACCTTTACACAGGTCCTCCCATTGCTTTCTCCCAGAGCCACAAGCCTGAACAGTTGCAATGCAATTTTCCCATGGCTGAAATAATATGTCAAAGAGCTGGGCTCTGCACACCTCATTTGCTTTGCAATGCATCCTGAAATGGGAGGCATAAATCACGGAATCAGAGAATCGCAGAATGGTTTGGGTTGGAAGGGACCTTAACAATCCTCTGCCTCCAACCCCTCTGCTGAGCTTAGGGACACCTACCTGCAGCCCAGGTTGCTGGTGTAGCTATGAAAATATCATGAAAAGACAACAGGGGAGGGCATGATTAGGTGCAATGGATAGAAAAATCCATGTTAAGCTCTCAAGAGAACAGTCTGTCAGTGAGATTGTCACAACCCCAGACAGGTTCCTTTTGATTTGGCTCTTGTCAGACTCATTTTGACCATCTTCCCTCTAGAACCTTGTGTCTTGAGCTCCCCTTGCCTGGAGCTGGCTGCAGTGCTGATTTTGGCATGCTTCCTGGACTCAAGCTCTCTATCTGCAACCCCCTTGGGGTGAGCAGGGGTCTTATGTTGAAGCTGGGGACTTCTGTGTTGTGCAGAAGTTTAAATTCCTTTCAGATGCTCAGTGTTTAGAGTTTGCTTTGTCAGCAGTGTGCAAAAGCACTTGCAATGCGCAGACACTTTTGCAAGACAAACCTCAAATATTTGAGGCCTCCGTGAGAAAAAAGATATATTTTTAAAAATAAGACATTTTGATTTAATTTAGAGATGGACTACTAATATCATGCCTGTAATGAAGAGTAGCAAGTGACCAGGATGACTGCAGCTTCATATTTTCTAGATATTTTTCTGTGGATGTTCAGAGCACTTTAGGAAGTTTGGATTTGAAGGGATAAAAATAGCAAAGATTTTGTTGGTTGTGCTTTTTAAAAGCCCAGCTCAGTTCCTCAAGCTGTTTTAGCAAGTGACCAAACAGTTGTGCCAGGTGAACTGTGGAGAAGAGCCTGGACAGAAACAAATGCTAAAGCAGGAGGGAAGGGCATGCACTGATTCTGCTGCTCAGGACTTTGCTTCATTAAAGTCACAGCCAAGTCAAGTCTGCATACCAAAATAAGGACTCCTACATCTCCTCTAAGCCCAACATGGCTTTTCTCCTGTATTTTGAAGCTGCTGCATTTCTCACTCTGTCCTCTCTCTACTTGCACCTGTATCAGGTGTTTAGCCAACGGAATTTCCCCACCAGAAATTAACATTTTCAATTAATTGGATACATGGGGTTTAGCCAGATTCCCTATTTTACTCACCTTTTTTTTGTTTTTTTTTTGATTGAGGGCTGGGTGAAGGGACAGTAGGAGATGGGAAAATGAGAACACTTGGATCAGCAGAAAGTGATTTGCAGGCTAAACTGTCTGACCATAAAAACAAACTATCTTCCTGGAAAACACAGTTCCTGGGAAAACTCAAATTCAGGAACTAAAATAATAATTTCTCATATTATTTTAGTGCAGCAAAAAGAGAGAGAAAAAAGGCTTTTAATTCAGCAATTTGTGTTCATTGACAGTGACATAAGTATCTGGGAAAAGATTTATTCAATTTTTGTGATCCAAGAAGAAGAAAATGAGGTGAAGATAGTTATTTATGACAGATCTGATTACGTGATACCGATACCCCTCCTTAAGTCTATCCATGATTATATTAGTAAAAGGGAAAGCACTGATACAGTCACTGAAATGGAAATATCTACTTTTAAAAGGGATTACTTGTGAATTTCTGTCACTGAAAATTAAAGTATTTCAGCATTTTAGAGTAGTAAGTTGATTTTAAACTTGAAATTATTCCATCTTAGTTAAAAAAAATCAATCCAAAAAAAACCCCACAAACAAATTTCTGCTGTTGTGGAAAACCTAACTTTTGATTTTATTTAAGGAAACATATCTGCACTTTCATCAAAAATACTTTTATCAAAATACAACAGGGTTTGGCTTCATAAATTTACCTGTGACTTTCATATAAATAAAGATTTTCTAAAACTTTATCAGTTCCAAATGCTGTCTAAGTGTTAATTGCTGTGGTAACAATCCAGATGCAGCAAAGCCCTCTCAGTAAGTCATTGTTCACCCAAGGTGACATTCAAGCTGCCAGGATCTTAGGAGTAGCACAATGATGCTGCCATCTCACACCTCGTGCTCCAACGGGGAGAGCTCAATGACAGTGCTGGTGGTAAGAAGAGCAGAGGAGCCAAGCAGCCTTTTTTCCCCGTTTTACCCGGGGGCTGTGTGATTTGCCCAAGGCTGTGTTAAGGTTCAGTGTCGGGGAGCTGGGAGAGTGGCATTTCATCAGTGTACAGGGCTGATCTCTGCAGCACTCCTGGTTCAGAGCACTACAATGCAGCAATTCCACAAACAGACTAAAGTCCTGTAAAGAAAGAAAAAATACCCAGACAGACGCGTCCCCATCTTTCACTACTGTAAACACAGAGAATAATAACAAACCTGGCGTATGACAACTGCATTGTTGTAAACCAGTCCGCGCCTCCTTAACATAAGGGATCTGACTCGCTGCAGTGCAAGTCCCTGATGGGTTAAATTTACAGCTGTGTGGATAGAGCCATGCACACAGTGTGTTCAGCCAGTTCCCCAGCCTATCCACAAACACGGTATATTTTATTTATACAGTACCTTCCTCCTCCGTGTTACTTTTAAAGGCTGCCGCTCAAAGTCTCCAGAGCCCCCATCTCTCCTGCAGTCAAAAGCTCAACTTTCCAGCGTGCTCCCAGGTTCGCATGCATCTCCACATACCTGCTCTGTGGCTGGAGGAGAAGGAGGAGCAGGATTCACCTCTGCTTGCAGCCTTCTGTCTCACAGATTCTCCCAGCAGCTTTTCCAGGGCAAGTCGAGGAAGAGTTTCCTTGGGGAAGCCGTACCTCTATTGCATGCCAGCTGACTAAAACTCTGTGAGCTCCGAGAGAAGTTTGAAGTCACAGGGAAAAAAAATGCTCCCCATAGACTGGTCCGTGAATTCATTCCTTTGCAGTCACGATCTCTTATGTATTCCCAGGCTCCCACAAGCATGTGAATACATACCTCCGTAATAGTTTTAAAATGTGTGTGTCCTCTGCGCTTCTCTTTATTTTCCATTTCGTCCATTCAGTCTTGGCTTATTTCCTGCAGTTTCTCAGCTGGTAATTACGCTCCTCTTGTACTGACACATGGAACAGTCTGTAAATTCCACAAAAAGATCCACTCTGCAGTCTTTGCAGACACATGCTTATCTCTGAAGTCATCTGTGCCTGTCCCACAGCTGTCAGCTTGCAGATTCCCAGGGGATGGAGTGAATCAGGGGCACTGAACTAGCTGCAAACCCAAAACTCCAAGTCCATGCAGAATGGGATGCACAGGAAAAGGGTGTATGGGAGAGAAGTTTCACAGTAAGGACAACACATATGTTTGGATTCCAAACAGCTCAGTTGTGTCTCTGTGGCACAGCAGTGGGATGACCAAACACACCCTTGGGGGAAAGGATAAATTCAATTTAATGCTCGAATGGGAAATAATGTAAATGCCTTCCAGAAAGGGCAGTCAGATGGATTTTTCCTTCTTTTCCTTGGATGTAAAGCTCTCTCTTGTTTCAGAAGCAATGCACTTGTGCAAACTGGTGGGGTACCTCCACATTGCCTGTGTTGTCTTTCTCTGCTTAGACGTGCCCTGGTTCCAGGGCAGGGGTGCACTGGCCTCTGCATGATAATTTGCAGCAGTGCAAACCTCTGAGAGAGTTTGGCCAGCTCCACAGGACCAAACTGAGTGTTGGGTTCACCAGCAAAAGCATAGCCCTACCTGGGCCACCCCACCAGGGAGCACCCACAAGCGTCAGAGACCGAAGCAAGCCTGCCATGGACCACTGCAAATCTTCTTCCCTGGATGCATCAATTGAGTATCTCAATCAATTGAGTACTGAGTATTGAGTATTGAGTACCTCAATCAATTGACTCATCAATTGAGTATCTCAATTGAGTGACCTCCTGCCTGGAGGAGAGTTTTGCCTTCAGCATTGTGTGTTTTCCCCTCTTTGCACTGACATCTGCCATTATGGACAAGAATTTTGGATGGGCCAAAAAAAGAGGGGCTACCAACTCCCTTCTACTGGACAGCATCAATTCTGTCCAACTTTCCTGGACCTGTTTATTAAAATCAGATAAAACCCACATCCTTCAACAGCATGTGCCAAACACCTTTGTGGATTCTGCTAAACATTCTGCTGGCTCCTCTTCCACAGGTTGCTGTTCATTCTCTTTAGCACACCAGCTCCTGACAGGGTTACTTCAGATCTGCACCATACTGCAAGATTCGAGATGAAAATGTCTACAGATGTGAAAAATGTGGTTTGTTATATGTTGCAATGAGTACAATGAGAATGTAACAAGGATAATTGATTTAAAACTAATGTGTCGATTATGGCAAAGAAGTCAATGATAGTGATACATGTTCTTAATTATATCATGTATGATAATGAACATGTGTAGCTATAAATGCACATTTTTAAAGGCCAAATGGTTTAACAATTAGTAGGTGAACTATTTCTCATTGACTCCTCTTGGCAACCGAAGCAGATCTGGAGGAGTTTGCTTGTGTACAGCAGCTCCAAAACCTTATTGAGGACCCCAGAATAGCACTTATGTGGGACATAGGTGGTCCAAAAAACCCAGCACAGTATCAATGAGTGAGCATGTGCTCTCAAAGCCTCAATGACTGTGTGCTGTGCCTAAAGTAGGAGTCCACTATAGCTCTATCTTGTGGCACCATGCCTCATGACTGTAGTGGTGCTGTTTGGTCTGGCATCAGCTGGACACTGATGTGTTGATGTTCATCTCCCACCCAAGCTGCACCTCCCCTCATGGTCCATTGCTGTCTTATTTGGCTGGGACTGACAGAGGGAGGTCACCAAGGAGATGTTGTCTCCCCTCCTGTAATCACACCAGGGCAACCTGATGGCCAACTCGATGTCACAGCAGCCAAGCCTGCAGGATGGCTGCATTCATGCTGCTCCGAGATGTGAGGCCAGTTGTATCATCCAGGTGGTGTATGGCTGCTAAAGGAAAATGGCTGGTCACAGAAAGGATAGGAAGCCTTCTGACAGTGGGTTTCAGACTTACACGGAAGGAGAAGAAATTGTTCACACAGATGCTGCTGTTGTTAGCTGTCTGTCTCTGGCGTGTGGGCTGCAGAAACTTGGGTCAACCAATGGTTGATACCTGGTGACACCTGGCTGCTGATGCTTCCCCAGTTACATCTCCCAGTAAAGGTATCTCTCCCAGGGAGTGATCCCTGGCTGGACCAGTGCAGACCTGTCCCTTCTCTAGAGCAAGTTGACTATTTCCCAGTGTGTAGCACTCAGATATCTGACTCTGGATGGTTCCCCTACAGCCCTGAATTTGTTGTTTCACTGCTAGCTTTCTTTGAGAATGCCTTGAATATTTTGAGGACAGCATCCAAATCTGCTGTGGAATAGTGTGGGAGGACTGTGCGGAGCAGAGGCAACCAAACCTGATGCAGACCCTGCAGGAAACCACAGAACTACACCCAGCTTGGAGGGAACCAGCTGCTTTTGTGGGAAAGGGTGCCTGGGAGCACTAACCCTTGGTGGGATTGACTCAGGGGAGCTGGCTTATCTGACACTGTCAATGCACCCAAGCATACCCCATGAAAGAACCTGAGGTTACCAGGAGGGACACCACACCCTGAAAACTTGCAGGATCTTGCCACAAAAACTGCTTACAAGCACCAGTCCTGTGATAATCTCTGCTGGTATCCACCATGCACAAATCCTACACGCCTCCATGCTCAGGCGTGGCAGGATGTGGCAGCCAGCAAATCCCACTTGAAAAAAAAAAGAAGCAAGAGGTCAGTTCTGTGTCACACAAAGTCAGCCCTGGGCCCTCTCCTTCCCTTCTAACTGGTCATGGGATTCCCACTCTTCCATGGGAAAGGGGAACAGGCTTGGTTGGTGGGGCTGGCATGGAGACAAGCAGTGTATGAACAGAAGGAAAAATTCCCAGCTAGTGAGATACTCCAAGACATCACTGCCAGTATAAGCATCATTCTCTTGAGCTGATGTTAGCCCAGTTTTTTCAGAAATTGCACTTAAAAAAACCCCAACCCCCCAACAAAACGGCAGGAGGAAAACTGGCTGGTTTTAATAACTTGTGAAAGACTAGAAGTTGACCATGTGCTCACCTTGCAGTTGTAATGTCATATCTTGTCAACGAGATGCCCATCTTTAATTATAAATTATATTTTCCCAACCTAAACAAAGTTTGGTATTTATGCTCCATGTCTCTGGGTCTGATTATAACCTCTTCTTTTTATAAAAATACAAGAGGAACAAGGGTTCCAAGAGCTTTGCTCTAGCTGCTCTTTTTCTGTTTCTGCTGCTGTTCTTGAGGGAAGTTTATTGCTAGGATGATGCTTCACACACTGGTGCTGATATGGGTGGTGGGCTGAACAGTGAAGTTGTCCTGGTCACCAGGTCAGCTGTGATTCCTGTCCCATCTCAGCCCTCATCACATGGTGCCTGCAGATCTCAGGAACTCTGATTTTAGCTGAACTCAAAGATGTTGCTCTTGGTGTTTCCCCAGACTAGATTTGTGTCAGTCCCCTTTGGTACCAACCATAACCTTCCTGAGGTCCACATGGCAGGGTAAAACTGCATATCCAGCTCCTGTGGGACACTCCACACTTACCAAACCAGATGTGGCCAGCTATGAAGGAGTTAGCTGCAACCATGTTATGATGCAGTGTTTTGAAGGATGGGTAAAGTCCTGGCTCATCAGACTACTCTTGGGTGTCAAGGTCCTCAAACACTGCTTGAAGCCTAGGCAGACAGTGCCAGAAAACTGAGCAAGAAAGAGCAAAATGCACATAATGGTGCAAAAAGACATTCATGGAACCCTTGAGAGATGTACATCACTTGGAGTGGCAGATATGGTGGAGACTCCCAGCTTAAGCAGGTATCACCACAGGATATAGATGGGGTGATTTTGGTGATAAGAGTCTTCTGCAGTCTTCTGAGAGAAGATAACACAAATAACTTTTGGGAAGAAAACAATGCCTGGTGCAGGGGCTGCTGGGGCTCACGGCAGTGAGGCAGTAAGAGAAAAAATGGAGGGAAATCATGTGGGAAAAACTCCCAGACAAAGTAAACTGATGTGACAGGAGCTGCAGAGTCTCATAATTTGGGGGGAGGGGCGGGTTGAAATGGTGCAAATTTGTGTTTGTGTTATGGGGGGCCAAAACAATCTCCAGGCTACTCTGGCTTTATTTTCCAAACCCTGTGGTCCTCAGACATGCATCAACCTTCAGTGAGATTTTGAGCTATGGCTTGCAAGCAAAGTCAATGAGTGAAGCGCTCAAGAAGACAGAAATAAGGGCAGAAACTTTTGGCCTTGCACTTGCCCTGCTCCAATGGTTGAAAGGAGCCTGCATCCTACCCTGATTTTTGAAGAGTCTCTGGGTTTTTCTTGCACTCTGCTAACCTCTCCAGGGACATCTTCTAGCCTGTGCTTGAAACATCCCAAAGCTTTATCAACAGGTTCAGGAAACTGTGCTGCATGTGACAAATCTGATTTATCTTGAAATGCAAACCAAATGAGATTGATGTGGTTTCTCTTGCAAATATTTCCTATATCTCTGCTCTACCACTGCAATAGCAGAAGGATCAGTGGATCAGGTGGTGTGGAACAAGCTGAAGAACAGTTTGCTCTGTCTTATGTATTAATGGGGCTAAAGATCATGTTTCTCTCTAAATCTCCTGCTTAATTTTAAGTGTGTAATAGCATCCATTTTTCCTCATTCTTCTTGTTTTCTTTAAGTTGGTGGAATGAAGAAAGTTGGTCTCTCTCCTCAGCATTTTCAGTCCCTACTATTGCATCAGACCTCACAAAAATGACTCTTATTTATCAACCATCATTTAAATAATGAATTCTCCTTTTTTTCTTGTCCGATCTTTCCACCTCTTTACCATGGCTTTTTTGGATAGGTGGTGTTCTACTGCAGTGGAACTATAGTGAATGGATTACTGGCATTATATCTATAAAGCCTTGGAGCTGATCATGATGTAGGTAATTTTCAGCTCTTGCAGAAAAGTATTTCACAACAGTTACTGAAGAGTATGATCTACACTGTGTTTTGCTCCTTCTAGACTGTTTTTGGGCAAATGCTGAAAAAAAAGAAGGTTGGAGTCATAGAGAGAGAGGGAAATGGGCTAGAACTGCTCTATTTTTGTCATGTTCCTCACACCCTTTGATCTTTCCCACAGCCCCCCGATCCATCACTACGTCATCACTTACTGAAATCATGGGGGTTTTTTATAGCCCACAGTGGGATTCTGGGTTATTTCCAAAATGTCTTTGCTTACTGCTCAGTGTTGGCTTTTCTTGAATAATCCCCCATAACTCCCACCTCCAATGATGTATTTTGGACTTTTTTTTTTTAATTAAGAAAAAAAATTGGAACCCTTACTTAATTCCTTCAGGGTTCTTGCTGAGCTACAACCATACATTATGAGAGCTCCTGTGTGAAGTGTTTTAGGTGGAACATACTGCTGGAGGAGAAAGGTACCTGTACCATCTAACCCCTCTGAACCAAATGATGAAGCAAGGGATACACTGGGAGACACCTGGCGATATTTAAGTTATTTCAGTGGAGACAGAAAGCAGACATAAGGAAACAATCTGAAGGAAAAAATCCTGCTCATCTATCTGTTTGATTTTTCAAAACACTGTAAGCATAATTTGCTTCTGGGCATCTCCTAGATTTCAGAACAGGAGTGCACCTCAGATAAAACTTCGAATCCAGTGCATGGGCTACAATTCCTGAAAGTTTAGCACCTTGAATGGTGAAATACAGGGAACACAGAAGCACAATTATGCTCAGACATGTATCACCTGCCCCCTGCCAAGTCCAGGTGGAAGTAGTTATGGCACTGAAGAGCTGAGTAAACTCCTGGTCTCCTTTTTCTCATAAAAAATTGTTATTCCAGAATGATGTCATAGGTGAAAAAGATTAGCTATATTCAATCAAATGTAGACAGCTGCAAGGTTGGGACCTATCAAATGAGCTACTAATCTTGATATCCTCCACAGCTCAGGGGGGGAAATGAAAGCTTGTCTTGCTCATGATTCATCTAATTGTCCAGCAGATGAGTCACCTCCACAAGCTCTGACTTTCTCTTGTGAAGATGAAGGGACTGATGCGTGACTGCTGCAGGCATAGATTCAGAATAAAGGGAAATGAGTCCCTCTTGTCATCAGGAAACAGAAAACTGGTTCATTCTGATGGTTGTGAGTATACATCCTGCTGGTGTAAATCCCAACTTTCCAGCCCAGGCTGGATATAGCAATCCCTTAAAATACTTTCCAGGTTTCCTTGAGTGAAGCCACTTGGGGATGGTGTTACAGGATGTGCTAAAAACATTATAAGGGATTCTGCCATTCTGTCATTTTGAGGGTCTGACATCCACCATCTCATTAAGCAAAGACCTGAACAGGATTCCTGCCATGAGGGGCCTCTGTACCCCCATAAATTTTCATCTCCTTGTACACAGTTGTAAAGATCTTTGTTATGAAATTTGGATGAAGCTTCTGGACAAGATCGTCCACCCCTTTTCCTCCTCAGGTCAAAGGCACTGGGTTTTAGACAATGATCCTTATGGATCTCATGACCCATAACATCTAGAAGGTCTGTCTGTGCCATATCATAAGTATCTCCTGGTTGGAGGTATGTGCTTTTAAGGATTTGCTTTCTGGCATCAAGACTTATGCATTTTTATCCTCTCCATAGCATGAGTGGAAAGAGAAGCCCTTCTTTGCTTATTGCACCTTTCCAAAAGCTCCTAGGACTCAGGACCGTGACAGTGGACACACTGGTTCATATCAACATTGCTAGATTTAGATCTCAGACAAACAAACAAAAAACCCCCAAAACTAGCCATGACACTGTGAAATATGAGGTAGTTGAAAGGGTTGAGATTCAGGGTAAAAATATTTTAGCAGGGCCTGTTGTGATGGAACAAGGGGTAATGGTTTTAAACAAAAAGGTGGTTGGTTTAGATAGTAGGAAGAGGTTTTTTACAGGTTTTTTGCAGGTTTTTTACAGGTTTTTTGCCAGTGAAACACTAGCACAGGTTGCCCAGAGAGGTGGTGGATACCCCGCCCCTGGAAACATTCAAGGCCAGGCTGGACAGGGCTCTGAGCCACCAGATGCATTTGAATGTGTCCCTGCTCATTGCAGGAGGAGAGGACTAGATGAGCTTGAATGGTCCCTTCCAGCCCAAACTGTTCTATCATTCTGTGCTACGAAAGTCATTGGAGACGGTCAGAGAAAACACTGGTGATATCCATCTGCCCACTGAGCAATTTGTTCATTGGCATGTGCAGGGAAGCACAGGACAATTAATTTTCATATTCTCTGCCTGCCCTCTGGTGGTGAATGGATGCTGCTTAAGTCGAATGCATGCAAATACATTTATATGTACACATATGTAAATGTATATATACATGTAGGGGCAAATGCATTGACATATGCAGCATAAAATGCTTACATCTGAATTGAACCTTGAATTTGAATGTTACAGATGTGAGCACTCATTAACTGTCTTCATTAGCTGTCGTTGGTCTTCTTAATGCTGAAGATTTTCCAGTGATTGTGTTAAAATTTAGTTCAGTTAAAATATATCAGAATGACAATAATAGGAGTTATAGTGAAATATTTGCTCAAGCTTGAGTGACCAACAAGGTCTTTTCCTCTCTATAAATAAACTCTGCAGAAACTGGGTGAGCTGTACAAAATCAAGAGCAAAAAATTTTCCCAGGACCAGTTCTTGTAGCAAATAAGGGACAGCAAAAAAGATAACTTCAGCAGCATGGGTGTTGCTTTCCCTACACAGTGACAATCTGGGATAGCAAGAGGCCACAGAGAGAATGGCAAAAACTTGGAAGACATGTACTCACAGAATCACGAAATATTCAGAGTTGGAAAGGATCCACAAAGTCATTGAGTACAACTCAGGGATCAAATCCACAGCCTTGGCATTTTTAGCACCATGCTCCTTCACCCTTGGTGAGGGTTTTTTTGGGTTAGCAAGGATTCAACATTGTATTTCCACTCATTTTCCCTTGTAGCTGCAAAGAGCAGAAGGATTTGCCATGCTGTCCTTCACAAGTAGAAAACTCCAGCCCCTGAGCACGAGACAGTGAGGATAAATGCATTCAGCACTGCAGCTTTCAGGACTCACACAAATATAAGAGGTGTTGGCTGAACACAGTGTTCCAGCATTGTCTCTTTGGATGACCTGTCCCAGTGGGAAGGGCAGCAAAGGTGATATTCACACTGATGGGCTTTGTCTATGTCCAGGTGAAAGGGAAACAGAAAAGCTCCCCATCAAGACCTTAATTCACCACTCAGTGCTCCAAGTGAAACTACAGGTTTCTTTTAAGGGGAAGGGAGAACAGCCTTCAGTCCTTGGAGCCACTGAGGTCTGCAAGCCCTTCTATGGACTATTATCCTGATTACAGGTTTGCCATGGAATTTGTTTTGATGCTATGCACAGGGATGGGCACACTGTGTCTCTGGGTCCCTGTAGCATTAGGCAACATGAGTATGATGTGCACAGTCACAGGCTCTCCAGGGATGCAGCCACTCTTCCCCCAGCCTTTAGCACTGCCTGGAGTTGCTGCAAGCAAAATTCAGGACCTGGCACTTGGCCTAGTTGAACCTCAAACAACTGGCCTCAGCTCATCGATCCAGCCTGTCCAGATCCTTCCTGCCCTCCAGCAGATCAGCACTCCCACCCAGCTTGGTGTTGTCTGTGAATTTACTGAGGGTGCCCTCCATCCCCTTGTCCAGAACATTGATGTAGATATTGAGCAGGACTGGCCACAATACCAAGCCTTGGGAAACACCACCTGTGACCAACTGGATTTAACTCCATTTACCACCACACTCTGGGCTTGGTATCCAGCCAGTTTTCCAAACAGAGAAAAGTACACCTGTCCAAGCCATGAGCAGTTTCTCCAGGGAAATGCTCTGGGAAACAGTGCCAAATGCTTTACTGAAATCTAAACAGACAATGCAAAACTGGTTCTTTTCAATGCTTAGGCCTCTCATTATTCCAGATATGGGGAATGATTTGGTGGAGATCTCACAGGATATGAAAACTATTGTCCCACCAGAGCTGGAGGGCTCCCCATCCGGGGAGATTCTTCACTCAGTTCCTTTCCACTTGCCCACCTTCTGCTGGCTGGTTTCTCTCCACACACACCAGTGTTGGACTGTCTGTATCCATCCCAGTATGGAACACAAGGACAAAAGTACAGGGATAGAGAGGAGAAGGATTTCAGGCTGATCTCTCCATAGCTTGAGAAATGGAGCTCTCTGGATCACCCTGCAGATTGGACTGAGGTCTTGGACCCACCATGAGTATCAGGTTGCATTCACTTTTTGTCCTGACTGTGTTGCAGTCCTGACAGGTGCAGTCAGGTAGAGAAACCTTGATGACATGAATAAATGAATAAACTTTGAATAAACTTTGAATCCACTTAGAATCCATGAATAAACTTTGGCACTTTATTTGGATAACAACCCACAGTTGTTCCCTCCAGTGCTTTCTATTTACTGATGGTGTTTGGGGAGCTAAGAGTTACAGATTTGGCTGGGCAGGCAGTCACCTCCTCAGGGAGCCCACACAAGTAGGTTAAACAAAAGCTTTATTTCCACACTTTGTTCTCGGGACACAGTGCCAAGATATTACAGACAGCTCAAAACACGAGATGGAAAGGAATGCTGTGCCCCTGTCATGCTTTTTTACTGCAAACAGCCCTGAGACACAAAATGCATTAAAGCAGTTAATTGCAGCACATCTGCCATCAGATATTACTGTGTGATGTTTGGATGGTGCATGTCTTGTGGTGAGGAAAGACCTCGAGGCCGGACATTTATTCCTGCAGAGTCTTTTTGCTGCCTACTCTTCCTGCCCACGTTTTTCTGTGGAGAAAGGTCAGTTGGTTTCCTGCAGGATTTCAATATTTTGAAATGCTATTTCAGTTTCAGCTTTTGAATGAAAAAAAAAAGAAGAAGAAAATAAAGGCGGAGATTGTATGTGGAGGTTGGAGCTGAGACGTCTGCCTCCAGGGTTGCTTTGGAATCAGTGACTGCAATAGACCAGCAGATGGGCAGCTGAGGTGTCTGCCAAACAAACTCTGAAAACCAGGCCACTTTCCACTTGAAAACTGCAGAATGTTTTCAATTTGACCAATTTTAACAACAATAGAAAATAAAAAGGCTCCAGCACTTAATAAATGCCTTCTGTTCAAGACCAACTGGGATTACGTGCGTGGTTTTGTAGTTTTCGTCTGGGCACTGGGCCTATGTGGATATAACATATTTCAGCATTGGTCTTTAGCTCTCGATTGGTTTTTCCTGAGCTTCTCTGTATATGTTAATGAACATGTTTCAGACACCTAGATTAGTGAAAATGAGTGTATTTACTTTCATCATCTGTTGGTTTTTTAACTGTGTCTGAAGTCTGTGCTATGAAGTCTGGCTCCTGGACAGCCCCAAGTTGAGAACAGAAAATGGCAAGAGGAGGGTTAATTCTTTTGAATAAAAGAATTGTAATGTGTCAGTGAAAGCAGTCAACAAAAGAGAACAATCTGATAAAATTTTCTTGACTAAACAGGTCCTGTGCAGGAAAGGATGACACTTTGCAACAAGTAATGAAAAAGTGAAGGGGAAATGTCATGGGTCAGGACAGGTGTGGAGTCAGGAAGCAAAGCAGAGAATTGCTTTATCAGGATGCATCATGTGACAACTTTTGTGGGTGGTCCTTGCAGTCCCTCCACTGGGTCCTGGCTGTTCAGCAGAATTTAGGGATGCTCAGGGAAAGAAGGAGAACTATGGGATGCTGACATCTGCAAATATCATGAAGTCAGGCTTGGGAAGGATTGTGAGAAATTCTAGTGAATGAGGAAAAAGTTGGTGAGTGAAATTTAATACCAACAGCTGTAAAGTAATGAGCATCAGAGGAAAAGCATTATGTGCTTCTTGCACTGCACAGAACATGGGTTCTGTTTCAATTGCTTCTGAGAACTCTCTCCTGTGGTCAGTTTAGGAAGGCTGGAGGAGTACCCTGGTGTGGGATAATTACAGAAAAGCTCCCCTTGCTCACCTGTCTCAGTAGTTGCTGGCCTAGGAGCACTTTGTGTTGCTGCTCACACTGCAGCTGCAGGAGAGGATTGCAATCATCCAGGGTCTGGAAATAATCCTTAGTGCAATGGTTCTCTGCATTTTGGGAGGTCTGTTTCAACTCCATGTGCTAACCCAACCTCCTTGTACATAAAACTCTCTGTATCCTACAGCTGACCTAGCAATCCTATAGCTCTTCATCAGGCTGGGTTTTACCCATAAAAGCTTTCTCTAACACCATTTCACACAACTTCAGTTTGTGGTTGTGAGCTGTAGATTCTCTGTCTTCTCCCATGTATTCTTCTATTCTGATCACTCTCTACAACTACTTCAAAGGAGATTGTATCTCTCTGGGAGTCGGCCTTTTCTCCCAGATAAAAAGCAATTGGACAAGAGGAAATGGCCTCAAGCTGTACTAGGAGAGGTTCAGATACGGTATTAGGAAATACTGCTTCATTGAAAGGGTTGTCAGCATTGGAACAGGGAAGTGGTGGAGTCACCATCCCTGGAGGTGTTTAAAAGACGTGCAGATATGGCTACTGGGGACATGCTTCAGTGGTGGATTTGGCAGTGTTGGGTTAATGGGTAGATTTGATGACTGTAGACATATTTTCCGACCTAAATGATTCCATGATATAATTTCATTGTATGATTCAAGCTGTTATTTTAAACACAGGTGAGGCTGGTGATGAGTGCCACACTAGGCATGGCTGAAAGGATGTGTGGCTACAGCAGCAGGTAATGCTTCGCCCACCTGCACCAGTGATGCACCTGTCTGATGGCTGCTGTGTGTGAATGGGTAGGTAAGGGCAGGTAAGAGCCTGCCTGTGCACAGGTCCTTTCCAGACCATGTCCATTGCATGGATTTAAAGGAGCCAGTTGATGTGATGCCTCTCATGCATCTATTTGACAGATTCATTGCTGGTATGAGAATGGAATCACAGAATCATAGAATTCTCCTGGCATTACTTACCCTCAGCTCTACTCCTCTATTCACATGGCTGTATTCTAAACCCCAGAGGAGCATCTTCACATTTTTTTTCAATGAGAAATGTGCTGTGAACGGTGGTATTGACCTCTCCTCACATTAACACTCCCTGTCATGGGAAATTTTCCCAGACTTGGGCCATTGCAGCTGTTTGGGCACTCACCCATGCTGTGGCTGCTCCGTATCTTCCTTGGATTCTTTTACATCTTGCACCTTCTCTGTCTGACTGTCCTGCCACTGTCTTGTGTATCTTGAGACCTGCTTTTAAGTTACTGTATAATCCAGTGAATATGTGAAAGGGGGTCTCCATAGGTGCCTTATCTTCACAGGGAGATGAAAAGTAAGCTAAGTCAGCTGAAGGTTAATACACAAACTAGAATGAGATTTTTGGGTGGAGAGACTGGTCTTCAAGGATCTTTATTATCATATACTATAAATTGACTTCTAAAAATACTGTATGAAATACAAATGATATTCAGATATTGTTTATTGTATGTAAATACATCTTCTACAGCTCTCAGTGGGTTTGCATGATTACATTAAAATTCACTCTATAACACTAGTGGTAAAACATCTAGCAATCGTGGTAGGTTCTTCTTTATAATGGTTACTGCAATGTGTGCTTGCCTGTCCAAGAATCCACCAAGTGCCTTGTCCACAATCACCCAAAAAGTCTGATGTGGAGTTACAAAAAATTTCCATTTGCTGCTTCCAGCCCACATCTTCCTATTACAACATCCTAACACTAGTTTTAGGAGCAAAGTAATTTAAAAAAACAAACAAACAACAACAAAAAAAAGAGCATGACATACTAATCATAGTTTGTATGCAAAGAAATCTCATGAATGAACCTAAATCTATCTAAACAGAACAATACCAGGAAAATATAAATATGTTTTATGTATTTCTAACAGCAGAGGTAATCACACTCAGGGATGAGTCCTTGGCCTCTTCCTGTTGAAACTAAGAGAAGAAATTACCACTGGCTTTAAAGAGAGTAAAGAATTATCTTGGGAATACTAAAGTCGTCAGTGACTAGAACTTTGCTTCTCTGCTACCCTTTCCCACAGATTTACTATCTTAAACAACATTCTTTAAATTCCTTTAAAAATTTTTTTAGGAGACTACAGGCTGAAGGAAGAATTCAAAACTGTGTGCAGAAGTGTGGGTTGAAATCTTGTTTCAACCATTTTCATGGAAAATTCAGGTTCATATGACCCACTCTGCTATGTAACAGGATAGCAATGATAGATGGTTTTTTAATATGGGAAAATAATGGAAAATACATTAATTATGCAGAAGTTGTTTGATTTTAAACCCGTGTTTGCACAGACCAATCCAGATAACAGTCTTCTCTGGAAATGTTCTTTGATGTGCCTTGTGTCAGAATTACCTGACACAGGTCTCTTCTACAGGAGTTTTTTTCCTAAATGAATTTTCAGACAGAAGGTGAGCTCAGGGCAGAAAGTGAAGGCTTTCCTAATCCCTGTTTGACAGCTTGGGTGTTGTATGAGCCATTTGACAGATATCCTTCAAGGGCCAATTTCTCCCACATGGAATATTAACTCACCACTAGAAAAGCAAAAGTTTCTTTTACAAACCCAGATGCCACAGAGTAAAAGCTCATATTAAAGAGCATTAATGAGTTTCCTTTGTTTTTGCTTTTTAGATGTTTATACTTCAAACACCTCTTACTTTGACAGTGCGTGTTTTATACTTGATACAGTAAATTAGTTATGAATAATACTCTGTTCCTTTACTCTGTGAAGTCAAACTCACCTTGTTTCATAAAGATATTTTCAACATCCAATGAAAGTTTGACAAGGGTTTGTGGATTCTTATTTACTGAGTGGTAAAAATCTGTTTTGATTGGTTTGATGAGAAGAGTTCAAACTGAGCGTGAGAAAGGTCTCAGTGTTCTCAGTTAACACCTTCTGGTGGTAATATTGATCAAATTACCATACCTACTCTCCTCTTCAGCCTTACAGAAGAGAGAACAAAAATTTCCAGAAGGTTGTTAGGAGCCAGATGTTGAACAGGAGTAAAAAACTTGGAAGAAGAAGGGCCCAACACCGAAATTATTTTACTTTGAGGAAGTGTGCGCTGGTGAAAGTACCTAGAGGCCAAATTTTGACCCTTTACTGAAAACTTTTTACCCATAGGGAGGCTTACTTTATAGACAAGTACCTTAGAGACCACTTGGAGATTGGAAGGGGAAAAGAGTTATGGGGTTTAGGCTTTGCACTGCTTTGATGATGTTCTCTTCATTCCCTCAGCCCTGCTTTTGCAGGAAAAAAAAATCATATTTTATTAGTACTACTCAGCTAATGGAACTGCATCTCAATTTTGCAATATCTTGGCATTCCATTTTCATTCTGCTTTGGGATGAAAAGCATAAAATGTATTACACATCCTGTATATGCGTGTGTATAAAGCAAAAATAAGTTCTTGCAGTTTTGATCTGGATTTGCAAATATGACATATTTTGACATTTTGAGCAGAATCTCATTTTGGCATTTGAAACAAATATTGATTCATACCAAACTGTTTCAATTCAAAACTGTTATTTCATTTTGAAAATAACATTAAATTGGCATTTGCTGCTGAAATGTCAATTTGAAAGAAAATATTTCAGCTTAAGTTGACATAGAGGAACAGAACATTTTGATTCAAAATTTCTGTGGGGGAGTAAAAATATTCTTTGTTGTTGTCCAAAACATTTTCTTCTCAATTGCACTCATTTTCATGAAACCAGGCCTTCCGACAATAACAACAGGAAAACAACTACTTAACATAAAACAGTGGAATGTTTTAGCACTTGGCATTATTGTTTGAATCCAGCCCAAGGGCAGCTGGACTTGTTAGTGCTGCCATGCAGACCTAGCTAAAATATTCTGTGAGTTCATCCCTACGACATTGCTCATGAAGAGCAGGAACTGCCATCATTATCACCCTCACCTTCCTCCCCAGTGCACCCCTCCCAAAAACACACACAGAGACAGCTCTAAGCTGGTGCCCAGTTTCACAAGAAATCATGGTCAGGATTCATCTGCCTGCTCAGGTTCACCCTTCAAGAGCTAAGAGACTTCATTAATTCTGCTGCTTTGGGGTATCTGGGAACCAAATGGAGAAGTGTGAGCTCTGTTGAATTGGCTTCAAGGTGTCCCTCCTGATCTTACTAGATCTTTGCTGTGTTCTTCTCAGATTTCATCCTCGCCAAAATTTATTCCAGCCTCCTTCATGCTTCCCAGCTCTTTAAAATTTGCTTTTCTTAGTGTCCTCTTTGTGTCCCTCAGGACATGTTTCAATTTCCTGGTCAGTACATCTGGCCAATTGTGGCTGCAAAACAGAAGAACAGAGGGGTTAGCAGCTCTGCTCACCAAGGCAGGACTCTTCATTTAGAATCATTTTGTGTCAGCCAAAGCAGAAATGTTAAATGGTGGAGTTGAAGTGGATCTTTTGCTGCAATACTTCAAGTGTTCCTCAAGCCCAGGTTCTGGACCACCATCTGTTGGTGGGTGCAAATCCATTATAACATAATGGGGTTCTCAGAGATAAAATAAACCTCAAGCACTTGTAAGAGGCCAGAAGCTCAGCAAATGGCAGGGCTTTAGGAAGGTCTCAAATCTACAACTGCCCTGTCATGGATAAAGCATCATATGGAATAAGATTTACTGTGGATAATAGAAGAAAATATCATTCCAACTGTTGTAAACCCCAAAGAGCTAAATGCTAATCCCTACTAATAACATCATTGCTATTATATAGAGATTAGAAAGAAATCGTTAATAAATAGTTGTATATATACATAAATGCATGGTTTAAACTGCACACACCATCATTGTGTGCAATGAATGTGCAATTACTTTAGAATAGAAATATATGTTATAAACCGACTACATGAAGCAGGTATCCTGTGGAAATAATACAAAGGGTAATGTTTTTAAACTAAAACAGGATAGATTTGGACTAAATACAAGGACAAAAATTTTTATGATGAAGGTGCTCATTGTGAGGGGAGTGGATTAAACGACCTTGAAAGGTCCCTTCCAACCCAAGCTATCCTATGATTATATGATCTTATCTGCTGGTCAGCTGCACCTTGCTAGCCAATGGTTTGGCCAGCAAGCTGCAATTATTGTGTATTTACTGTATTTCCTGAACAAGAAAGAATGCCAAGGGATCTCCTGTCACTGAGTTCATAGGATGAGGGGTCAGAATGCAAGGAGAGTCAAATACTTGAGAAACAACAACAACAAAAAAAAGCAGAGAAATTAACTTGAAAGTTGAACCTTGGTACTTTTGGTAATTACAGGCTGATGCTTTGTCCATGCAGGATGCCCCACCTGTATCCTTACACATCTCAAAGTCAGCAGAGAGCACTACAGATTGTACTAAGATTCACATACAATGGGTCCCTCCATGAATACAGCCATTACCAACTGCACTGAGGTGAAATCTCACCCCTGAGAACTCCACAATGAATTCTGACTGACTTGCATGGGGTCTAAGCCTCATCTACAGAATGAGACCTGCCCATGGATCCTAGGGAGTCACTGACCTCTCTGTGACACAGTTCTCTTTTGTGTTTTGAGGTTAAAGAGGGAAATCCCTTTCTCCTTTTCAGAAGTGTTGTGAGATGCTATGGATGGGATTCATCTGAGGATATTATCCAGCAGCATTTGATGCCATGGTTTATCCCACATTGTGTTCAGCTATTGTTTCGTCTACCAGCCTTATACAAGTGTCTGTGACAGCCATGGTGCTCTGGGCTGAATCTCACTTGCATGAGTGGGTTAGAAGGTCCACGTTAAGGTCACAGACCCTACCACAGGACAAAAGATAAGGGTCACTAATGATATAGCCCAGAGGTTTATCTTGAAGCTACTGCAGGTGCACTCTGGTGTTCCTCATGCTTTGCTGAGTGTTTTTATCAAGATCCAGCCAGAACCATCACTTCTCTTTGAAATCAAGAATACACCAAGGACAGCAGAGGTTAAAAGATTGACTCCTGAGCAGGAGAAGCAGAGTCTTGACCTTCCTCTAGACTCCAGGCCAGATGAGTACTCCAAAATATACCATTACTTCAAGATGGAGATCCCTATTGTCCTGCAGCAAGAACCCTGTGGGACTGTTAGCATTTTAGCATCCCAGATAAATAGGGCCATAAATTGAGTGAGTGGACTATAGATCACTACACCTGAGATCCTTGTATAATGTTCCTTTATTGCCATCAAGGAAAAACAGGGTTATTTGCAGCATAGTCCTTTTCATCAGAAGCATCTAAGATAGATTAGCTGGAAACATCACTAAATCACCAAGCAGGCATGTGGGAATAAGTGGCTGTTGAGGACTTAATTGCCTCCATTGGAAGCTTCCTGCACACAAGAAGGACTGAACTAGGACTATTGAAAAGATCCAGGTATGAATGTCTTATTAATTTTTCTGCTATTTCCAACGGATTAAGCCAAGTTGACTAATGAGGGTCTTCTGTTCTCCATAATATACTGCTGATCAGCCTGCTTCAGTGAGGAAGTCTGTGTCTATGGGTGATATAGGTACTAAATACTTGTATATCAGTATATGTGCAGGTTTTGTCAAGCAGGGCTAACCCAAGTGTGAGATCCTCTTCATCTCTGGCCTTTGAGGATTAGCTGGCACTCTTAGGTGTAAATCAGCAGGGTAGTCTTCTGTGCCTCAGAGCTTGTATTTAGCAGTGGGTGTTCACATATGGTAGTGCTGATGCAGGTCTCTTCAGATTGTGTCCCATATTCAAATGTTTTTGTCTATTTTATTTTATTTTATTTTATTTATGAGGATTTTCTGCTCATAGGTCCTCAATAGGGAGAACTTCAGACAAAAGTTTAAATATCAGTTAAGAGAGATAAACCAGCCTGGTAGCAGACCCTGAATCTTTAAAAGATGTGGAAAAAAGAAAAAAGAACATGGCCAACAGTTACCTGCTGGGTTTTATCCTCGTGAGAAAATTGGATGGAGCTTTAGTCTTCATAGCAATCTATCAGCCTGATATGACATGTCTTAAGGGTTTGTAACCAGCCTATATCTAGGCACTCCGAGGTTTCATCCACCCCTCCTTTTTTAGGGAAGTGGAAATGAAATACACATTAGTCCAGAGGAGTTGAGCAGAGGCATAACCTCTGGTTTTAGAGGTATTATTTTAAATCCCCACTCATACATCATTTTCAGGGGACACTACACCTGTGCAAGTGTGGCTGTGCATCCTTCTGCACCAGCCTTGCTCTGATAACACCTACTTCATCAGGTTGTGCTGTCATATCCCATATGACTTCCAAATTCCACCCAAACCATAAATCCATTATCTCTCGTACCCATCAGTACCATAATGATAAACATCAAAGCTGCATCCTGTTTCTGTCATGAGATATGGAATTACACTAGGCAGGAGATGTACATTACACAAAAACAACAGTAGGCAATTTGGATTTTTCCAGGCTTGAACTCCAGTTTTATGTCTGTGTTTGCCATGTACTGGGCTCTCCCTGGCACCATGAGCATCAACATAGAGTGGATTGATAACACACTGCAGATAAACATAGTAATACTTGATGGCTTTCAGGAATTAATAGGCTACTAAGTTATAAATTCACTAGGAAATCACCCAACAAGGCTACAGATTTCCTGCTGTTCCAAGCACCTCTTGAATGAGACATGTTAGAATAATAACACATATTAAAAAAAAATTAAGAAAGAAGGAAAATCGAAGGAAAAAAGGGTACTAAAACCAGTAAAGTGCAGACAAATAACACACAAGCAGACACTAAACAGCAGAGCTACATGGGGACTGTCCTACAGCTACTACCTCAGATCTAGGCCCTTTTGCCAAGGAGTTTTTCAGCTTTCCTCCTTTTGAACTCTGCAATTTCTTCCGGGAGTAACCCATGAGCTCTATACCTGCAGTGAACAGGTAGGCCATTAGAGAAAGAACCAGTTCAGTTTTATCTGAAATAAACAACAGACTGTAATGGAGACTGAGGGAAAGGTGTCTTCTGGTGAAAGAAAGGAAAACAAATATGGGTCCTGGTTCTGGCTTTATTAATTCTTCTCTTGTACCACTCAACTTACTGCGAAGGATGAGGTCAGCTAATTAAATTTTAAATGTCCAGAGAGCTCTTGGTACTCTTAGACACTTCTGCCAGGACAAGATGAATGACTTTGTTGTTTGAGGAGTACAAACTGTATCTTTATCAAGGCTGTTTCCAGAATCTATTAAATAAGATGAATCCTGGGAGAATGATTCCATTATCCCACTGATCCTTCCCCACATTAATTAAAGGGAGGAATAGAACAAAACAGCAGTGAAGACCTTGCATTTGGTTAATTCAGTTCCCACTTTGGTGCCTTTTGGTCTTGCAGGGATGTTGATTTCAGAAGCTCTCAGCTCACTAATCTGTGGGCACATTTCCTGGTGGAAGTCCTATTTAACAGTCCCTAGAGAGAGCCAGTTGTCTCTGAATGCTGAACACAAATTTAACAGCCTTTCCTGAGCGAGACTGGGGTCAAGTTTCAGGTCTTTGGCCAGTTCTGCTCTACAAATGGAATGCCTAGACAAGTTGTCCTCCCATCCCTTATCTAAATCCTCATCTCTGGGAACATGTTTCTTCTTTTTAGGAACATTGATTCCTGTTTATAAACTTCCCCATGAGTGATGGTGCCTTTAGGGCTGGGTCCCAACAACAGAGAAGACAGGAGGAGATAATCCTGATGGGTTCAATGAGGAATGACTTCTTCTGGGAATCTACAACTCAGGTGAGATTTAAGTCCCTGATACTTTTTTGTCTGCAGAAGAGATGTCTCCATCTCAGCCAAATACCTTGGGTTCTATTCTGAGCCAGTGGAGGGAAGCTGGACCACAGCAAGAGTTTACCCAAAGCAGAAGAAGATCAACACCAAGAAATTTCTGTTTCTCTGCACTGACTCTTAAAAGACACACGAGATAAATAACTTTTAATAAGATTAAATCCTGCCTGTTGGAGGGAGAAAAGGAATCTTTGTGTCCAGACCCTTTATGGAAGCAGTAACAAAATTCAGCCACACATAAGTGAGTGTCAGGGGTTTGGTTTTTGAGTCCACCCAGGAGGACTTCATCCACAGGGGAGTGGAGGAGGTTGCTGCCTGTGTCTGCACAGCAGTGCAGCAGGTTGTGACCCACAGAAGGTGAAGGCCTGACAGAAGGATATTTAGTGATCAAGCACGGTATTAGTTTGGCTGAGGTTCACTTCCAGACAGTGCCCACACAAGTATCAAATAACTGTTTGGCAGTCACTTGACTTTCATGCACTGCACAACAGCAAAAAGAAAGATCCAGTGTAAACAGAACTTGCACATCTCCTGAACTCACAATTGTCTGAGCAACTGGAGACGTCTGGTTCTGCATTATCCATCCCAACCTTGGGCAAAATCTCTCTTTTTGGAGACAGCTGCTATTTTTCCAAGGTCCTCTCTTCCCATCACCTTGTTTGCAAAACTAGCAGGAGAAAAATCTGTGAAGTTCTGACTTTGCTTCCTGTCTGAACACTGCATTTAGGGTTTCTTGCTATTAGCAAAAATTCTGTAATATTCCAGTCAATTCTCCCAGAAACTTCAGCTTGCTCAGGGAGAGCTTATTTAAATATAAAAGCTGATGCAATCATATCACAAGTCAAACAGTCTTGTTGAAAGGGAGATGAGTCATCAACTTTCATTCCCTTTCTCATCCTCCATCAGATTTCAGAGAAAAAGTCCTCTTTCTCACAGTCATTATGCCACAGTCATGATCAGAATACTTCTTTGTCTTCATTTTGCTGTTGTGTTAGGTGGTCAGAAATAATTTGAAAAGAAGCAAAACACATCTGTCCTGACATTGCATGATCAAGCCTATGAGACAGAGGATGCTTTGATTTCCCTGAACAGCTCTTGTTAAATGTTACATAAAATTTATTTAGGAAATATTTTTATGCTGTTGTATAATTCCAGCTATGGGAGGACAACAAGAGTGTTTCACTGCTGTTTAGTCCACAAACTCTTTTATTTCTGATTTAAAAGTGCATATAACAGACTTCAAATATGAGCCCAAGTGGAAATGCTTTCACTTTTCTCCTCAGAAAGACATGTCAGCAGCAACAGCAACACTAGAGACTCTCTATGGATCCATCCTACTAGGATGCTCTAACACAGACAAAGCAACGACAACCTTGTACTGGGTAGAAGAAAAAACCCAAACATTTTGTCCTAATGAGTGTCTTTTTTCTGGTTCATGAAAAAGTGTTTTTCACTTGGGGTTGGGAGATGGATTCTTTGAGCATCCTTCACTCTTTGTCACCCATTTATCTTCTAACAGGGATCTCAGTGCTTCCTCCAGGGCTGATCCTCGTGCATGTGAGGATGAGAGAGCCCCAAAACTCTCACCTATTCCTGGCTGCATCTTCAGTTTTCAGTGATGTCACACACCAGGTTGCACTTATCACAGTGAATGGTAGCGGGCTAGAAGACTTATCAATCTTTCTGGAGCTAAGACTTACTGCATGAATCCATACAAGGTAAGGGATCTGAGTTTACGTAAAACATCAAAAACTCTCATATGCTCTTTACCTAGACACTGGGTTAATGGTTAAAAGCCTTTGAGAGGATCAACGAATCTTTGCTGAATTATATTAATTTTTTTCATCCAGTTAATTTTCCATAAATAATTTAAAGGGAAAGTTTCTGAATAAAACTACCTGCTGGGATGGAGGACTTCTGATACTTTCAAACACTGTATTCAGTACCAGATAAAAGAATTTCTGAAACAGGATGGAATAGTTGAAAATTCAGAAGATCGAGAATGTCACTCATCTCCTTGGAATGGCAAATGAGAATCATTCTAGCTCTAGGTTTTGTTCTGGTTTGGGTTTGGGGTTTTTTGTTGTTGTTGGGGTTTTTCGGTTGGTTGGTTTGGTTGATTTTTTTTTTCTTTCTGAATTTCATTAGCCATTGAATTTTTTCTAGTGTTAGATATTTTTTCAGTTAGATATTTTTGCTTTCCAAAATGCATCTGAGATTTAGTCCAGGTCAGACTTGTGTCTGGTAGTTTTGTATAACCTCATATATTTTCTGCTTTTTTTGGACAAGATGAGTGCTCGACAGGAGTTGAAAAGATGCTTCCTGTCCCAAAACATCACAGGATGCCCACTCCAAATATCCCATGTTTATATTCTCGCAACTTTGTGCTTTTTCCCTGTGTGACAATTCAACCTCCCAGACAGTCGTCTGGTGTACCCTCAAAGAAACTTCACATCCTTCCTTTAAACCTATTTGATTTAAATCACAAAAGAATGTCTATCCTACAGGTAGTCTGCTGATTGACTGCTTGGCATGCTTGGTTTTACCATCTCTTAATTTTGCTACACCTTCTCTGTGTCCAATCTGCCATTATTTCCTGTGGCAGTACCAGGTGTACTTGTAGAAATCTGCCTTGAAGCAAGGGAAGGTCTACAGAGGCTACAGAACTGTCCTGTGCTGTTCTGTGTCATGCAAAGTTAACCCAAAGCTCCCACAAAAGCCAGGTAAAACTGAGATTTGACCCGACCAAGAAAGAAGGACTTATCCTTTGAATAGGAACTTCAAAAACTTCCATCTGTAGGATCTGACTCTTAAATCCATGGCCCATGAGTTTGCAATTCCATAGCATGGATGTAAGACGAAGCATGATGTACTAACCTTCACCTATTAGGAAATGCCTCTCAGCGTGGCCACCACAACTGCCCACCTGTGGATGTTTAGGCTACCCAAGTCACAATATAAACCATGAAATAAAGCAAGTGCTCATAGACCTCATGGTAAGGAAATACCCAGGAGAAGACAGGTTGCCTCAGGATGGAGAGAAAAAAATGGGTAGAAGAGGAATTTATTCAGTATTTCCTTCTTCAGCTCAAAAGCCTACAAATGAGGAAATCCCTATGGAATTATACAAGGCAGTGACTTGAAACCACCATATTGGCCAACTAAAGAGAAACAACTTTCAGCCTCTTGATTTTGTGCCAAAACATGAATCATCAAGATAAGGCTGGAAAACAGGACATAATGTCTGATACCAGTCTGGTAACAGCACAGCCTATGCGTGAGGCAGTTCTCCAAATATTTGCTTTGCTTCAACCTCCAGTGACTTCTTTCTATAATTTGACATTTGATTTCCATGGGGTATAAGTTTCCTTTTGCCCCCTTGCTAGGACAAATATGGTTTTGTGTAACCTTACTTTTTTCCTCTGATTACTATCAAAATCACTCAACCACTGCATGACCTGTGGGGACAGAGATACTGCAAAAGAACAATGAAGATCTGAGCCTTGGGACAGGAGCAGATCACCTCTGTCTCTGCAGCGTTAGGGGTGGACTCTTCAGAGGTTACACATGGGTGCTCAAGATTCTCTAATCCTGAGTACGTGGAGAAATGGGGAATTTTTTAAATTTACTAAGAGGGAATGAGGCCATACGTAGAACAGTATTGATCAGGAGAAGTCAGAGCTACATTAAACCAGGCCTTGTTTGTTGTCAGATGTCAATCTCTAAGGTAGTTACTTTAGGACCTCAACAAAACAGGCATCTTGCAAGGGCCAATTAAATTAGACCCCTTAGCAAATATTTCTCTTTATTGTCTATAAAGGGAGTAAAGGCTGACTGCTTTTAATGTGGGTGACCACGCTGTTCTTGTCAAACAAATCTGACTCCTGCTTTTTATGTCCTGACCACAACACCCTTTCCAGGCATACAGCAGGTGACAGCTGGGCAGGGAGTACTCTGTTTGCAAAGTCAGGCATTGCAAAGCTAGAGAACCACTTAATGAATTTTGAGTCACCACCGTCTGTATGGAGGCAACATCATTAAATCTTCAATTACATAACAGTGTCATAAATTTGTAACACAAAGCTTTCTTATTCTTCTGTTGGAATGAAAGGGAAGAAATGTGTTTACACATTGAATGAAGTTGATGTTTGCAGCTGGAATTTAATGGAAGGAGAGAAAAATCTTGAGTGTCTCCCATACACTGACGACACCAGAGGCCTGAAAGTGTCCCTACCTATGTGTCCCCTATATGCACACAGAGCAGGAAGGAGATTCAGGGAGGAACTCCCTGGTGCTCAGTCTCCAAGGGAGTATAGGGGAGAAGCAGGAAGTTTCCACGTCACTCCTTGGGAACTGTGAATAAGGAGAGGTGCTGAAGGAACTGAATCACTTCTGAGTCCCAGTACTATGCCTGAACATGTAAGTCACCTAAGGAACATGATTAAGACTTTGCAAACAGATAACACGGACAGACAGATATTCAGCCTGTGAGTTGCAAAAGAGGCCTTTTACTGAATGTCTTGGACAGAGATGAAGTCACACTTACCCTGGCTTTATTTCAGGAGGTTTAGGTAAGGGCTTCTGGAAGCCTTTTTTCCCAACCAGCCAATATGTTTCTTCTACTCCTTTACCCTAAAATAAAACCAAAAATCCAAATAAAAATCAGCTTTCTGACTGGCCTCTGCTTGATATGTAATTTTCCTCACTAGATTTCTCTGGCTTCATACATATCCAGAGGCAGACCATGCCTGGAAGTCTTGGGCTGTCCTTCAGAACAGCTCAGGGATTGTTTGTGTTTCATTTTCCTGAAAGATGACATTCATTATCCTTGTTCCAACTGTCATTTACAAATTACCCTCATTGATCTGGGTCATTGAAACTACACAGCTGAACAGAAATTGAAAATTACAGGATCACTAATCATCTTATTTGGCAGCACTAGCATTATTAATTGAGAGATTTTACAACTCATTCTGAACTGAGTATCAGAATAATAACTTCCTCTCCCACCACTGATGATTTAGCTTTTAAAGTGTGATGCATCTGATGAACAGTAGGCACCTATATGAGAGTCAATCACCCTTGACTGAAGAAGGGGAGGAAAACTGACATTTATCTTCACATAAACCAGACCCTGAAAGTACTTCAGGTCAATAATTTCTTAGAGGCCCAATTTATCTCTACTAACTATGTAAAGGTTTCCTTCCATTGACTAAACCTGGAATATTTACCCCAGATCTTCACTTGCAGACATATGAACTGGGATGATTCCACTTGTCATGCAAGATTGTTGGGGGACCTGAGGCCATATTCAGACATTTTATTCTAGATACTTAAGGCAAGCAAAGCTTCTACTTCTGTCTATTGACTATGAAAGGGTAGGAATGATGTTTGAATTATTCAGGACTGTCTTATTTGGACACTGAAGAGTAGCAGCTTCTGTCAAGGGTGGACTAAATAGGCTACTATATAAATACTTATATCCAGCGCATACAGCTGATTGCTTGATCCCACAGTCCTTCAATAATCACCTAATGTATTGAAACAAATGAAAGGGACAATTTTGGAAAGATTCAGCTGAAGATTGGTGTAGGAAGGCCAAAAAAGATCTTAATATGAAAATTCCTTAAGCAAGATGACTCCTCTGCAAAGTGATTCACACAGCCCTGGCCTTCTTACCCTGAGTTCTGTTTTTCCCCTGGGTATGATTTCATAGCCTTCGTTCAGACTCCGAAGTGTATCCACTGTACTTTGGCTGACATGAATTCTGTAAGCTGGGAACAGAAAGCAAAGCAGCTGGATCACTGTACTGCACACATGCTGAGTTCCCCACTGCTTCGTCCTGACAAGGAAAATACTCCAAGGCAGTAGTGCTCCACTTCAGGTGTGCGGCTGGTGTAGCTGTGCAGTGCTCCTCTATGTAGAGTTTAATGCTGACTGATGGATTCCTCCAGGCAGGGCTGTAAAGAGCACAGGGGGAGAGGAGATCTATTCTGGGGGCTTCCTGCAGATGGATACCAAACACACACAGTGTAGAAGTCCATCTCTTCACAAAGATGGTAAGTGGTTTTCCAGTAACATTGTCAGCTAGGTTGCTGTTTTATCTACTGCCACAGTATAACTAGGGAATGAGAAAGAAATTAAAAATAGGCAACTGTCTCGCTCCAGACACCCAACATAATTTGAAAGCTGGGATGAAGAGCAGAGAGATGAAGTTTGCAAGGGAACATAAAGAAAATGTGGCTATGCATGTAGATATGTCTGGACTTTTAGTAATTTATTCCACCCAGAGCTACCATTTAGTCTATGGACATAAAGGGCAAAGGTGGAGAACTTTATTGAATTCCCATCTTCCCCAGGTTGTTTTACAGCCACTGCTGGAACTCACTGGAATTTGTTATTGTTCTGCTTGTGTGAACAAGCCAGGAAATATTTCTAAAACATTTCTCCCCAAAACAGTTTGTTGTTGTTGTTGTTGAGCTTTTATTTCAATTTTGCCAATCACATTGCCTTCCTTGTTGAAGGATGGGGTATGAGCTGATTAATTTTTTTTCCCGTAATAATAAGAAAGAAAAACATCAGTTTGAATAGGTGGAGGAAGATCACACGGCTATGAGCTACATTTCCTGAGAGAATAACCTACAATTTTCCTGTTTATCTATATGCATTTCTATTAGTGTGTGACGATGTTCTTGTACCTGCAGTGCTCCTGCTGTCTCCAGTCTCAGTGGGGCTTTCTATGGGTGTGATGGAAGCAGTGCCCACATGTGCTTCAACCCTCGCTTTGTACTGGTCATGGAAGGTAAATGAATTATTTTACTGTGCAAGAACAGCTCTGAAATAAGGGTTCTTAGCACTGACTGAAAGCAAGATCCAAACCATATTGGAGGAAAGTAGGGCAAGATTCATATGGATTTTGGTTGACGGGGTTGGAGTGAGAGAACTGCAGCTGGAAGGCCAGGTCCTAAAGGCCGACCTACCATTGAAAGACTGGTGCCCTCTCCTTCAGGCTGCTTTGAATTCTGCCATTTGACTTTCCCCTGTCTCTGAGTGTCCCCAGTACTCACGCAGGCCCGTGGACTCCATCCTTGAGGCCGTGTTCACCGTGTCTCCAAAGAGGCAGTACCGCGGCATGGTCAGGCCCACCACGCCGGCCACGCAAGGCCCTGAAAGACACATCAGCTGTGTCACCCGGATAGTCCTGCAAAAATCTAAGGGCTCAATGACAAACAAACCGCATCTTCTCCTCTGATACTCAAAAAACCTACTGAGAACACAGAGGAAGGTTTTCTAATGATCTCACTTCGTGCTAGCTACAAGCTGTCAGAAGTTAAGCATTGCTCTGGAGTTCATGCTGGTGTTTCATGTCTGAAAAAAGGTCGTGTGTGGTAGGCCTTCAGTTCACCATCATCTGGAAGAAATTTGTTCATAGTTCATGGAAACTCAAGGACTGTCATAATCTCTGTTTAAGAAGGTCTTTTTCCATGTGAGAAAACTAAAGCTCAGAACCTGTGACATGCTCTGTAACCCACTGAAACAGGATTAAAAATCAGCCTTGGGAGCCCAGAGGTGCTGGCAGCACTCTGGACCACCCTGTGGCCCCTCCCCAGAAAAGAAGACACTGTTAGCTGGCCTGTCTAGTCAAGACCTGTTTTTTCACTCTTTCTCATTATTTTTACAAGATCCATTCACTTCCTAAGTAGCTTCCAAAGAATCATTGCCAAGTTATCAGGGAGAGGTATGTGTGCGGGATACACATGAACATGCACAGACTGGGAGAGAAAATGTGTGGAAGCCAAGCAGCACAGACAACTTTCATCTGGGGTATTTGGCTTAGTTAATGTTTAGACTGCACTCTGAAAGAGGAGATGCTAAATTTCTTTGCCTACAATAGAAAGAATTAGGGCCTGCAAAATAAGTGTAAAAATAAAAATAAAAATAAAAATAAAAATAAAAATAAAAATATAAAAATAAAAATAAAAAGCAATGTGACAAAGTGTGGGGCTTCCTGTAGACAAAAGGCAGGACTTTGTATTTTCCATCAGATGGATTTATGAGATATGCCTTTTCAGGCTTTGCCTGCCTTTTCAATGTCATGATCCTTCTGAGTTAAGATTTAGTATAACTGATATCTAGGAAATCTTTTCCCATGCAGGATTAAAAGAGATGTGAACATTGTACATCATCAACAGTACCTGAAATGATTAGGGGTTTCATAATATTAAAAAGTTATAGGTTAAAATGTTGGCTTTAAGGCAGTAATAATGTACACAGTAGCAATTGTAGCTGAATTTAGAAGTGATCAGTTACTTAGTTTAGTACTGATACAATTTTATGCTGATTTTAGCCTTATTTAAGAAAAATTTGATCCTTCATACATTTTCCAGATCTATCTCAAGGAAATGAAACTCCACAGTTGAAACCTATGGGGAGCTTCACAAGAACCCCTCTTGCTGTGACCTCTGAAAAGTTGTTGCTGCCCAAATTCGACAGATTTTAAAATATTTCATGAGGATGCAAACCCAGAGGTAAGACAGATACTAACTCCTGCTCGATGAAGCATTGCTTGATAAAAGGTTTATAAAAACAGAGAGGAAGAATGGTTCATACAAAAAATATTACAAGGACTTGAACAGCATGGGTCAAGCTGGATCAAACTGGATAAAACACAGCAGGCAGAGACTGCTGGATGATGAAAACCTGAGTTAAGGGGGTTTCTTTCAACTGTCAGCATACCTCAGACAAAACACTGTTCCTCAGAATCTCTCACAACTTAATTCCCATCCTTATCAGTACTCTCTAATTTGTGTCAAGCTTTTCAGGAGAGGAACTATATCCACTAGAGGAAGTTTAATTCAGGTTTTCATCTAGAGGCACTTCTATACACAACTGTAAAGGCACTGTTAATAGTCTTGGCCAAAGACCTTATAGTTCCCTAACTGGTCTTTATTATGTGCATGTAAATGTGACAAAAGGTTTTGTTGGAGACTTCTTATTCATGCTTCAGTAAGTGTTTTCCCTGAGAAAACACTATCTCACAGAACACTGCTTCTCTTCTTTTTGGGGTGATAACATGACAACAGCAGTCCAAAATCTCACTAAGGACCAAAGCTCCTTCAGTAATAGGTGTTGCAAGGACAGAAAAACGTGGTTCCTGTTGGAAAAACAGCCCTCATTAAGGTGGATTTGAGCTCCATTGATTAGAGCATGGTGCTAATAGCACCAGGGTTGTGGGGTTGATCCCTCTATGGGCCGTTCACTTGAGGGCTGGACTCCATGACCATTGTGGATCCCTTCCCACTCAGAATATGCTGTGATTCTGTGATTCCATTTTAAGAAGCACAAATAAAGGCAGATGAGCTTCTAATGTAGTCAGGGGAGACCAAGTCAATGTGGTCAACTGAGCTACAAGAGCTTTTCCACTCCTGCACATGAACAGCTTTACAGAGTTCATTTACATGAAATCAGAATGAGTGCAGGCTCCCTAAAAGTCCTGGAAATACTTCCACGTGGGTGCCTGAATTCAGCTTCCCTACCCAGTCAATGAAATCACCCAGCCATTTCTGCAAAACTCACAACCTAGGAGACACAAGATTTTTAATGCGAGGTGTTATCTTTCTAGAATACTGCTTTTAATCCTGTCCCATTACAGAAAGTTCTCAGCTCAAATCCCACCCTACTATATAAGCATTCCAAAAAATTACACATTCTCTGTGTTGAAAGCATCTAAGACTTAATTTGCTCACTGCCTTCACCTCCTGTGTGTGTTCCCCCTTTTCCAAACAGCTTCAACAGAAAAACTTCCGTTGGTAAATCTCCCACAGTTACAAGTTTCAGAGGAAACCAGACACTCTGTGATGAGGACATTCTGGCCTAGTTGTTTAATTACACACGTTCATAGGTTTGCTTTGAAGGGCATGCAAGGGTCAGTTAAAGAAAGGCTCTGGCTAAGACTCTGTGAGGACCATCAGCAGTGCTGCAGAGTTTAAGAGTCAAGATCAAAGTGCAGGGCTGACTGCCAGAGAGCCTGACTGATGCACAAATCATCTTCAGCCTCCCTGGAAAAGCTTATCTTCTCACCACTGACTGTCCTGCTCCAGCCCAGGCACGGATAGCGGGGAAACAGCTGAGTCAGCTGAGTTATCCTGGACCTGCAGTGAAGTCAAGAGAGGACAGCCAAGATTCCAGGACGTGTTTAAAGCAGGGGAGAAAGTGCAGACCCAGCACTGGTCATCTTGTCCTCTCTGCCTTACCCATGTATTGCCACAAGCAGACCATGGGCATGGGCCATCAGAAGCTCCCAAAGGTGCAGCTTTTTCTTGGGGTTGAAAAGACACAGGCAGCCTATGCCCAAAATGCATTTACTGCTTTCTAAGGGGTGCTCACAAACTCTTGGCACCAGTTTCCAGAGAGCAGCTGAAGTACGTGACTGGGGGTCACACCCTTTCTCCCATACTTTCCAGTACAGTGGAAGTGTCAGCCAAGTTCTCCTCTTCCCCAAGAGTTTCCCCAAGGCTTTCATGATGCTGATCATTCCCTCTTCATACATCTTTTCTCAGGAGAAACTGGGGCTAGGGTTAATCAAACTCTGCTGTCAGCTCTGCGGCTCAGAGAGCTGGTTTGCTTTGGAACATGTGTTTGTGGCTGCTCCCATGACAGTATGATGCTGCCAGATTTGTGCAAAACAAGAGCTGCAGAGTCCTCCCCCCTCTTCCTCTCACACCCAATACAACAGTTCATAGCAATTCTGCTTTCCAGATATCCAGGGCTCATAAAAACAAACAAAAAAAAGTTACTACCCCCTGTAGACATCACCTAGAGGTGTACTTTTTTGGCCAACTGCATGGGAGATACATCACAGAACTGCTGTCAACAGGCAGCAGCAGATGTTGCACAGCAAATTCCTCTCTTTCCATGTTGAAAATATGCTGCTGGTGCTCCAGAGACTCCTACTCTGGGCAAGACAATCTGCAGCCATAATCTCATCTAATTTCTGACAGAGTACAAACACACAGTGCTGCTGCAGTCATTCCTTAATGCTTTAGAGTTCTGTGAAGGGTCAACTAAGAATCACAAACTTCAAAGAAAACAGTAGGGAGATGCATTTTAGAGATAATTCCAAAAGAGGATCTTATAAGGTCTAGGACTCATAATATTGATTTAAACTCTGCTAAAGTCACAGCTCTGTTCTTGGGATATTCTGACTGAGATACATCCTTTACTCTGCTTCTGTCTCCCAACATGTACATCAGGGACCAGGATATTGACATCTGCAAAACGCTTGCATGCTAAAGTTGCAGAAGTGTGGATATTATCAGATAAGCAGAAAGATAAAACCCCATATAATATTGAGTCAGACTCCTGGGCATGCTTAGTCATTGTTAGGCTTCCCACAGTGGGCAACACCTGGTACTTTAGAGCAAGAGGAAGGAAATCTGGTGACAAACAGCTGGGAAAAAACTATTAAGGCTTGACTAAAAAAATTATAAAATTATGAAGGTTCATATATGTTATTCAAATAGTGATTCATGATAAGAGCAGATATGTTTTCCTACATTTAAAATACTTTCATCTCTATAACTGTAGTTCTACTGTTTGGGGATTTTTTTTGTTTTACTTCGGAGTTTAATTACATTTTGTATGTGTGTATATATATATACACATATATGGAACTTCCTCCTTTCATTTCAAACAAGCAACTTTTGTGTTGACTGAATACATTATGACTTCTACATCAGAAATAGTTTTTTCTTTATAACTTTTTCTTAAGAGCTGTATCACATTTTTCTTCCAGTATATCCTACATGTAATAAATACCTCCAACCTTTTTTATTCTTTCACTTTATGTGCCAGTGTTTCTGTTCTTTTTCATTTCAGAGCAGCGTTGAAAAGACATTACTGGGTGTCTTGATATCTCACCTCTGAATGTCCTATGGCACATTAAAGAGCTATCCATACAATGAAACCCTTGTGACTAACATGCCAGGTGTAGTTCCTGGCTTGGACAGAGTACAGAATCTCTCCTTAAAATGATACTAAGCCACTTTCCTCTACAAGCTCTCTCTGGGTTTTGGGTTTTTTTTTTTTTTTTCCCATTTTAACTCCTTTGCTGATGTGGAAGATTTTAAAGTGTCTCGTAAGGGTGTTTTTTGGAGGGCAGGCATGGAGAAGGCATTCCAAGTTGGAAATGCAGTTGAGAAGGAGTTCTCTGATGTTCAGGTGCAGAGGGGTGCTGCTGCCTACCTGTGTGCAGCCCGATTCGTATCCTGAGGGGAATGTCTGGCATGTGCCTCATTTTGAACGTTCCCACGGAGCTGAGGATGTCCAAGGACATGTTGGCTATTTCAGCTGCGTGCTTGTTTCCATTCCGTTTTGGGAGCCCTGAAGCAACCATGTAGGCATCACCAATTGTCTCCACCTAGCAAATATGATTATGTTAAGAAATAAATATAGAAATTGAAAAAGATGGGAAGGAAACACAGAATAAAATTACTTCTCACCTTGTAAACATCATGGTTTCCAAGAACAGCATCAAACAGAGAGTAAAGGTCATTCAGAAGGTCAACTACTTCAATGGGTTCACTGAGGGCTGAAATGGATGTGAAGCCCACAATGTCATTGAAGTAGATGGTCACCTGGTCAAAATACTCTGGTTCCACAGTGCCACCAGTCTTGAGGGCTTCTGCCACTGATCTGAAATAAGAACATGAAAGAGATGAAAGGGAACAAACTCTTTTCTAGTGCATGCCGAAGAGCTTGGACTCTTATTTTTCTGTGTTCAGATCTTCCGCTAAATAGAAAGTTCTCTATGGCTGTAACCAGCACTGATTAGAGTTTCTTACTTTAATTTGAAAATGCTTGTCAAAACTGATAGTCAGGTCTACAAGGTTGCTCACTTCTAGGAAAGAGTGTTGTCTAGACTAGCTATGGGTTTGTTTTGTGGTGGTTTTGGTGTGGTTTCCTGCAGATTTGTTACCACCTAAAGTACCAGTACTTACGGTGGAAGCATTTGTGACAGCAGTTTTTCTGTCTTCTGTTTTTCAACCTCTAGCTCTTCAGTCCGCTCACTGATTAAATCTTCCAGGTTGCTTGAATACTGCTCAAGCATCCTGAGCATTGAGTCGATGATATTTGTCTTTTTCCCTTTGTTGATGGTCTTGAACTGGAAAATCAAACTGGAGAGTTACTTGTCTGTCCCTTTATACCACTGTAGCACTCTGAGTTTGGAAAGGAGCAAAAAGCAAACATTTCTTCTGAAGTGTCAGGGCTAAAGACTGGCTTTTTCAATGGCAAGAGTTCAAAGATAAAGGAAAAAGTGAATTAGAAGATGAATTTGCATCAATCAGTGAGAGTTAGATGAAATATTACCTTATAGTAATTGTAAACATGTACATTGTTACCGAGTCTTGTCAGGCTGCAGGTTTGCCACCCCATTTATCCCATGAACAATCTTTAGGGTAACTTGCAAAACTTTGCATTTAGAGGCACGAAGTTCAGGGTGTTAGCAACACTTAACAACTTTTTACACTTTACTGGACTTAAATTCACCTTTGCACACTGACATACACATGTACTGCTGCCTCCATTCCCAGTCCTTTATTGAGTTGTGCTTTCTCCTTCTGACCTGAAGTTGAATAGCTGGAACTTTTGGATAATTTGTGGCTTCAGAGGCTATGTAAGACTCAACAGTGGAGTCGCTGGGTTGAAATTTATTCACAGCTTCATAGAACCAAAAGGTAAAAATTATGGATATTTGTTTACCTGGTTTGAGGAAATGCCCTAGAGTTGTGTCAGGGAAGGTTTAGATCGGATATTGAGAATTTTTTTCACAGAAAGGATTTGTAAAGCCTGTTTGGAACAGACTGCTCAGGATAATGGTGGAGTCACCGTCCCTGGAGGTGCTCAAGAAACATGTGGATGTGGCACTTGAGGACATGGTTTAACAGTGCACATGGTGGTGGTACAGAGTTGATGACTGATGATCCTAAGAGTCTTTTCCACCCTTAATGAGTCTATAATTCTGTGACCTTATAAGACCTCAGAAACTACATTGCTTGATCAGAAAGGGGAGTTATTCTGCCAGTACCTGTCCATGAGACTGGCAGATATTAGTAACAGATATCTGGGAAAGCTGTTTAAAAGGCCTCAGGTACCGTCATATTTCCCTGGGATATTCTTCAAACTTCCACCAATCTGCAATTTAGAGATCTTCTATGCCAAATGTTGTATCTTTGTCTTTAACAGTCTTTGGCGAATTTTCCTTACAATCACCATTTAAACACTTTGGAAGACTAAATTTAAAAAAAAAAAAACCCGAAGGTGCATAATTTACAAATCTTTCATCTCCATGAGACCATCTGTGCAGGTAAACTGCAAGTGTGAAGACACCAAGCCCAAGTCCAGGCTGCTTCATCACCCCTAAGTCAGAACATGTCTAGGGCTCTGCAACTTCTTCATTCTTTAATAACTGAGTTAAAGCAAAAAAAAAAAAAAAAAACACAAAAAAACAAACAACCCAAAACAAACCAAACAACAAAACACTTCCCTGCTAAGAATAAAAAAGGGATTACACCAGCTTCTTTGTTTACTGACCTTGTGAAATACCTCCTCAAAGGTTGGACGTCGTTCAGGGGCTTCAGCCCAGCATTGCTTCATTACCTGGATGCATGTAAAGGGGGCGGCCTCAGGAGCTATGTTTGGACGGCACAGGGGAGGGGGCTTCTTTACTTTCTTTATAATTTCTGTGGCAAAGAGAAGAATGTAACAGAACACACTGTAAAATGGAGGGCCTTGACAGGGACAAAGGACATGGGCCTTTTCATGTGTCCCCGGCTTGCTTCTTCAGCTGTCACTCTTACTTCTCAGCACCCAGTATCTGTGCCAAATGAAGCTGGAGGTTTCTGCTTCTCTCTTTCAGGAGTCTCTTGAAGGATTTAAAGAAGATTCATCTGCCTTCTTGTCCCTGGAGAACCAGGTTATGAGTAATAAAGTGGCTGGATGGGGAAAGGATATGTGACAGATGGATGTGTGAGCCTGCAGGCTTGTATTTAATGAAGTTGCCTCTGACTCTCTCTGCTAGGACTTGCAGTCTTCTAAAACAGCAGAAGTTTATGGCTGAGTCCAGACAGGAAGGATACCAGCCTCTGATGCTTCATTGTTAACTGGGAATGAGGACATAGGAGGTTGGTGGGAGTGGTGACAGTGGAAAGTATGTTAAGAGGGAGAGGGTGAGTTCAAAACAATTTCTGGGAAATGACTCCCTGTCTAGAGCTCCTTTTGTAGAAATGAGGCTTATAGGGAACTGGACTTGGGTTTTCAAGCCCTGAGAAGTCAGCCCTTTAACACCCACCAAAGTTGTTGTATTTGAAATCTTATTTTGCTCAGTGCAGAGCAGTCAAATGGAGTGAAAACCTGTTTCTCTGGCAGGAGTCCTGCTATTGCTGTGAGCACCCAAAGCTTTTCAGCATTGTCAACTTACTTTAAAGATCTTTGGCTCATCCCCCAGACTCCACCAAATGAACTAATCAAAACATCTGGCCGCAATATTTCCAAGGGTAGCCAAGGGGAAATACCTTACTGAGATTGTTTTAAAGTTCACACAAGTGAAAGCTCCTTAGGATTGAGATACAACGAGTAGAAATTCTGTAGAAATTTCCTGTTAGGAAACAGGACTGAACAGTGTTTAACATCTGCTGGAGGTTCTGCAAGGGGATGAGATTGGGAAACCTTCTAATTGCATCATAGTCTGCATCATAGGTCCAGCTCTGATTTACACAGTGGGATACATCATAATCGTGATTGTCATTTCATTGGAACAGCAGGTTCAGGCACAGAATGATCATGGCCCCATTTTTCAAACTGAACTGACAGATGCTGAATTGTCATACCCCACCTGATGATTGTCCAGCTTAAAATGTGTTGAGAATGGGCAAATTTTAGATTGTTGTCACTCCCTCCCTGTTCAAGTGCTTGTGACCTGACCCTGACTGCAGTGAGTTGTTCTTCCCATGGATGCATAACATGGTTTCACCATAAGCAGCTCCCAAGGAGTTCACCTGTTTGCTGTTTCTGATATACATAAGCAAAATGATTCATCACTTCGACCTCTGGTGAAGAGAGAGTCTCTTTAAAAAGGAAAATATTAAGGAAAAAATAGATGGGTAGATGGACAAAATAGGATGCTGGCAAGGGGTCCAGCGCAAAAATTTCAGCTGCCACAATGCATAAAAAGGGATGATGAGCGGGAAGCAAAGGAGTTTCTAAGATATGGGAATTCTGCCATCAGATTTCACCCCATACTGTGATGAAAAGTGCGAGTTTGGACAGGGAACTGGAGGTGCTGCAGAGGCCTGAAGCATCCTGGGGAGCACCTAGAACCCCAATCCCAGAGAAAGCTGGGATGAGATATGCCAAGACTGTGATGAGAACTACACATTTTGATGTTTATTATGAATGTTTTGTTGGAAACAGACTTCTGCCACTGAGGAAGGTCATGAGACTAATTCATTATTGCCTTATTAATGAGGGGACTTGGCCAGACCTTTTATGAGTGCTCTGCACAAAGCCTTAAAAGTACACTGTAATAGTTGCCTACCTTCAGCTGAGAGTTCTGTTGTGCAGTAAGGTGGACCACGAACAACCACTTCTTGTAGGATGATTGCAAAGCTGTAAACATCCCCTTTGACTGTGCCTTTTCTGCACATATCTGGGTCCCTCAGTAACTCAGGGGCTGTCCAGAGCAATTCTAAAAAAATTCCAGAGCATCGCATTTCTTACACTTGAACTCAGACTATTGCAAAGTAAGTGGTTAAATGAATACCTTATTTCAGTCATTTGAGGAAAGGTTGGAAAATACTACATTATTTACTGAATCAAATCTTTTACTTCTTGTGGTGTGTTAGAAATACTAAACTTCTGTGTTGGCAAAAAAAAAAATTAAAAAAAAAGAAAAGAATTTTCCAAGTTTTACTCTATTTTAAAAAAAAAATTCCATACCAGCAACAATTCATGTAATATAACACCAGCCATGAACTTCAACATATGAAGCCGTCTCACCACTGCCAGAAGTTTTAACAACTTTTTTTTGATTTAAAATGTTTCTGAGTCAAAATGTTGGCAATGAATCTTGATTTTCTTGTTACAGTTGTTGCTCTTTTACAAAGCAGCAATTAATAACAAATTTGCTGCAGTTCTTTTTAGATGAAACTAGCTTCTGTAAAAGCAGTTTGCAACAATCCAGTGCACAGTCTTTATAATCCAATAGTTCAAGTGAGAAAAGACACACTTGTAAAACGTATCCAGCCTTATCAAGAAATGAATCTTCAAACTGAGATATTGTTACCCTTGTTACTGTGCATTCTGAGTAATGGGTATACAGAACATTTCTGCCACTATAAATGTATTTATCTTCTGTAAGGGAGGAGAAGAAAGTACTCTGTCTGACAACTGCCCTATCTGAGACACTGGAAAGGTATAGGCATCAAATCCCGTGATGGAGGGATCAAAACACTACATACTACTTGAAAACAGGTTTCAAGGATGAATTGGGACAGCAGAGGAACCCCAAATCAATGGCCAAGTGAAAGAAATTCTGTCAGAGTCTCTAAACCTGGTCCCACAAGGGCTGTTCTCAGGTGGTGGGAATCTTATGTGGCAGCCTTTGGCGACTGGCACATAGAGGACCTATTTCAAAGAGACCTACATCATTTTGTGTTTTAGATGACTTATTTTAACAACAAAAATGTGTGTTTGCATCTGGGCTAACATAAAACTCTAAATATAGGGTTGGATGTAAGGATATGAAACCATTCCACTGGTCACAGAAATTCAGTTCTGATAAGATTTTGGGGACAATTCAGTCCTTCCCCAAGTGCAATGTGCTGAAGTTGTGTCACTACTTACAGTAAACTGTATTTTCTTTACCATGTCACTCTGCTATTCACTTCCCTTTCAGGAAGTTTGGAAAAAATCTTTCTTACAACAATGCATGATATGGAGGAAACTAGATGTAGTGAGATTGAGCAGGAAAATCCTTGTGTGGACCCTGGCCTGAAACTATATTAGGGCAAATATCTGTTAAATCAATGGACAAATATTAAAAAAACCCAAAACATTCCTCATCACACCTACCTTCTGGGGATGGCTGAACATAGGGGCATTTCTGTGCCTCTGAGATCTCGTTGTAACCATAGTCAGTGATCTTCAGGACAAACCGGCCATCCACAACACAGTTACGAGACTTGAGACGTCCATGGGCAAAATCTCGGTGATGCAAATACCTGATTCCCTATGAAGCACAGAACAAAATCCAGGTTGATCCTTAAGAATTATCTTATCCAGCAGCACTCTGAAACACCAAGCCAATCTATCACCCCAGATGGCATTAAATGCAGCATTGACTCTCTGTCTACATAATGATTGAAGCAATAAACTATGGGAGAAGTTTAGAAATGGATTAGAAACATGAAACAAGTTTGTCTGGACCCTAAAGTGACATTGGAAAGGTCTGGCAACTTTAGGAAGAGTCAAATGCCTCCCTCTTCAGCCGTACGTCTCACTGCAACTGAAGTTCTGCTTTTAGGCACGGATAAGAAAGTGGACACAGGTGTTACCAAATAGTTAGGTCAAAGGAAGTAATGAAAAGCTGGGTGCTCCCACTCATCTCCCTCAAGGAGGTTCAGAAGGTGGATCACAGACTGCAGTCTAGTCTCTGGAATCCACCTGTCCCAGATTAGTAGTTCACCATTAAGACAAGAAAACATGGGACATGACTGCAAGTGTGAACGCTGTTAAAGGAACCACATTACAGCCATCCTGTGGCAGGGGATGGATACTGTTTGTTTCTATGGTGGGTGCATTTCTGAATTTCTTCTGAAAGAATGAATTTGTCACAAAAATCTCTTGTTCTAGGTGATCAGTTGCAGCCTGATATGTAGTTTTAGCCTCTTGTCCTGCTGTGTGGTTGTAGTTCTATTGCCCCAAAGGGTTCTTCTCTCAGATGACAACAAAATAGGGATAAGAGGTCTCCTTTAAACACTGGTACAATTACATCCAGATTTGTTTTCCTTGTGTTATTATATAAAACCCAATATTCTGATTGAAATAGCTTTGTCATCATAGAAGTCCCATTCAGATTATGCCTCAGCAGGAGCAATGGGTTTACTTTAATTAGATCCATCACAAGAGAGGACTTGAACATCCAGTCCAGTTTCATATCCTCATTTCTCAGCAAGTCCTCCAGGCTGCCTCGTGAGCAGTACTCCGTCACTATGGCAAAGATGCCACAGTCAGAGAAAAAGCCCAGGAACAGATTCACATTTTCATGGCGCAGATCTTTCATCTGAAACAAAACAGTGAATCACAGTGAGACCAGGTCAGCCAGACATCTGCTCAGTAGCTTCTCGGTATCGCTAGGTGCCCTTTTCACACTTGTACTCCCAAACAGCCTTCCACAGGAGGATGGGGACACAAACAACCTCTCTGGTGCTTAGTTTTGGCTACTCAACACTCTTTTCAAGCTTTATTTTCTTTTGTCTATCCATTAAGACAAAGAAAGCAAGATAGCAAAAGCAAACTAAACAGAAGTTTGTGTTTTGTTTAGACAAATTGGATTGAATCTTTCACTAGGCCAGAATGGCTTTGCTGGTGTAGAATGAGTTCAGCATGTGGGTTTTGCTCTGAGCTGGAAAGCAATACCATACCTAGAGAGTCCAAAGTCATCCATCAATGGTGTCTTTGGAGACATGTCCTGGTAAATCTATTGCTTTTACATGCATGAAAATGCCACTGCTGTGTTAGCAATACCTGTCAACAACTAATGGCCTTGAATTTGGAAAACAAGTATGTTTTCTTGTCATTTGTAACAATAAAATTGAAGACCAGAGTTAAGCATCTGAGAGGCATCTTAGGTGGAAACACAAAGCAGACCCCAGAGAAACGCAGAACTGTGTCTGCGTCACACCGTCAACACATAATACATGAAAATATCTGCCAGTGCCTCACACTGTGCAGAGACGAGTTTCCCAAACCACTCAACCTTTGCAGGCAAGATCACTTGAAGGATTTGTTGTACATTTAACACTACACCAGCTTGGAAGTGGCAGGTCCAGGTTGGGGTTTTACAAGCTGCTGACTGACATATGGATCTATGGTAAATTTGTCAGATGCAGTCGCGCGTGGTCCACTCTACCACATTTCACCAGACAAGACTCATTGTCAACCACAATGCATGATTTAATGGATAAACATGAGACAAAGACAACAAACACCCTGAAGCCAGAAACCTCCCCTGAGAAACCTTCTCTCCATGTCACCATCCCTATTCTTACCTTCCTTAAGATGCTGGTGGAGCTTTGCCTCAGATTGTGAGCTGCTCCTGTGTCGAATTTTTTCAGCCACACCCTGTCTCCCTGTCCATAATCACAGAATCAGAGAATGGTTAAGGTCAAAAGAAACCAGTGATGGACCATCTATTCCAACCTCCCTGCTTAAGAATGGTTATCCTAGAGCACATTGCACAGGATTGTGTCCAGGCAGTTCTTGAATATCTCCCAGTGAGGAAGACTTCACAATCCTCCCTGGACAATCTGTCTCAGTGCTTGGTCACCTGTACAGCAAGGTTCTTCCTCATGTTCAGGTGGAACTTCCTGTGCATCAGTTTCTGCCTTTAGCCTCTTTTCCACTGAGAAGAAACTGACTCTGTCCTCTTGACACCCTCTCTTCAGATATTTATACACCTCAGTGAGGTTCTCTCTCAGTTGCTCTTCCTGAGGCTGAACAGGCCCAACTCCCTCAACTTTTCCTCCTAAGAGAGAAGCTCCAGTCCCCTAATCTCAATACAGATGGTGATTGACAGAGCAAATCTCTTAGCAACAGTTAACATTGGGATCCAGATCTGAATTTCAGATCCTTGACTTTGAAAGTGGCTGGGGATTTTTAATGTTTTTGGCAAAAGACTATTTATATGCTGAACCCAAATAAGAATATCCACAACAAACCCTCAAAAAAGGGGTGAGGCAGGACCTCCACCTGGACCCCAACTTCATGCCTGGAAGGTGTCTTATTATTTGATAAACACCAATAAATTGATTAAAAAGGAAAATAACTGTGGCCAGAGCTTTCTCAGGCATTAATGATTGATCAAATTTATTTTGCTTCTCTTCAGGAAAAGTTACCCTGCCATCAAAAAGCTGGATTTTCAGGAAAGAGCTGATGGATGGGATGAGTTTTCTTGGCCATTGACTCTGTTTAAGCTTCATACTGTCCTATTGCCACAAAGGGGAATTTGAGCTTCCATTTGTGTATTTGGATCCTGTCTCATACGTTTCTCATTAGAGATGTCACCAAATAAAGACTGTCTTGTAAGAAAGGTTTTTCATGATTGCCACCACCTTCTCTGACAGGACCAGACGGGCAGTGTTACATATGTATGTTGAATATTCCCATCCCACATGAATCCAAGTGTCAGGGTGAGGGTTGGCACAGAGTCACTCAAACACTGCTAAGTCCATGCTTGGGAGTAACTTATTTTTATACTTAGGGTTTGTTCAAACTCTCTCCATCCTGGGACCTACAGTATTGCAGCCAAATACTTTTCCTCCTGGAGCAGTCCAGTGAATGGAAGCAGTGAGAGAAAGCTGCATGAGGCCCCTACCTACCTCATACAAAGCCACATTGGAGGTTTCGTGCGTGAAAACTGTGCTTTTCAAGGAAGCGGAGCGGGTTACGGATTTCAGGCTTCTGCTCTTGACTGCTATGCTGTTTGCATCAGCCAGACTGTCCAAGGTCAGCCTCTGGAAGGCAAGGAAAGCAGGTGCTAGGCAGCTACCACCTTTGGGTGTAAACCTCCACTCCAGCTCTGCCTTGAAGCACGGATTTCCGGGTAAGGAAATCATGGAATCAACTGCCGGCAGATCACCAGCTGTGGGTATGAGCCAGAATGGACCAGGAATGGTTCCCAATATATTTCAATGCAGACACTTTATTGTAGAGGCTGAGATGGTTTATCTTTTTGGACATGCCCTATGGTGCACCATCCAACCTCAAGAACAAGGAATAAGCACTGGCAGCTAGAAGAGACACAATCAAGGCTACAATTTTATGTCATTATAAAAGCTCTGATATCTAATCTGAGACTCAAAAGTGCTCAGGATATGGGAAATTTTCTACTGTGCAGGGGGAAATGACATGAAGAAGTGAAATGACCCTTGCAGATCTTCATGAGTATGAAAATACCACACAGCAAATCTGTTCTAGAGTGTTCCACCAGATTTCTTTCACAAGTAGGTCTCACCTTTCTATGTAGATCTGGGTTGATGAAGATGAGGTCATCCAAGGTCAGTATTATCTTGTTCGGACCCCTGAAAAGCTGGTTGTTCAAGATACTCTGCCTGCAAGAGGTGGAGAGCCACGGGTATCAGTTTTAGGTAGTGCATTGGGTCTGACCAAGGTGACGTTCACAGCCCTTACAGTGCTGTGCTTTGCACTGGTAGCTGAATAGGTGTTGATAACAAACCAATGCTTTGGCTACTGCTGAGCAGCAGTGTCCTTCTGGCATTCCTTCCCCTCACCAAAGGGGATGGGAGTGGGCAAGATCCTGGAGGGGACACAACCAGGCCAGCTGACCCAAATTAATCAAAGGGATATTCCATAGCATATGACATCATCAGATATATAAGCTAAGGGAGAGAGGAGGAAGCAGGGTGGGGGATTTGTGAGTTTTCAATGTTTGCCTTCTGGGGGAACCATTAACGTGTGTTGAAGCCCTGCTCCACAGGGAGTGTCCGAACATCGCTGCTGATGGGAAATACAGACTGACCTTTTTCCTCTTTAACTCTTGCACACATGGACCTCAGCTTGTTTTCTTCTTTTTGCCTTATCTCACCCTGCTGGTCATTCCCCATCTTATTCTTTCCCCTGTCCCAGTGGGAAAGGGAGTGATAGGGCAACTGAGCAGGCACCTGGCAGCCAGCTAGAGTCAACCTGCTACAGGTAGATAGCCAGTTTACACCTCCTCTGAATTCCCCACAGATGGCTTCCCTGCATTATTAGACCCTGACTGCAGTGATGCATCCCGTTCTGGGGCCCCTGACTTGTGAAGGTCATGGACCTGTTGGAGCAGGTCCAGAGAAGGCCATGAAGATGATCAGGGGGCTGGAGCACTTCTGCTATGGAGACAGGCTGAGAGAGCTGGGGCTGTTCAGTCTGGAGAACAGAGAAGGCTTTGGGGATTCCCTAGAACACCTTCCAGTGCCTAAGGAGAGGGGTTACAAGAGAGCTGGAGAGGGACTTTTGACAGGGGTATGGAGTGACAGGACAAGGGGGAACAGCTTCCAGCTGAAAGAGAGCAGGTTTAGGTTAGATATTAGGAAGAACTATTTTCTGTGAAGGTGCTGAGGCACTGGCACAGCTTACCCAGAGAAGCTGTGGCAGCCCCACCCATGGAAGTGTTAAAAGCCGGGTTGAACGGGGCTCTGAGCAGCCTGGTGTAGTTGAAGGTGTCCTTGCTCATGGCAGGGTTGTTGGAACTAGATGATCTTTAAGGTCTAAAATGGTGTGGGGGGTGGGAATGGACATTGGTGAAAGCAGTGGGCAAATCACAATGCATTGGATTGGACTCAAATCCTGAGTCATGAATAGCCCGTTCCAACATGGATAGCAAGAAAACCTATCATCTCAAAGGGTCTTATCACAAATAGACAATTGGATTTAATCTGCTGACAAATACTAATTGGATGTGTATGTGGCATCCACATATGTATAAGGCATATTTTGTTTTGCTTGCTTTTATTTGTCGTATCCCAAATCATTCTCCATTAGGAGACAAAACCAAGTTTTATTAGTCCACCTGGTCTGGTCATGAATGAACCACATTTAGGCACACCAGCCTTTCTTAGGGCCTGAAGCTGAACTGTAGTTAATTTATAAGAGCTGCCTGGAGACAAGTTACTGTCTAAATATGATGTCTGAGTGTTCATATTGTAGCATGGTGTGTTATGAAGCACAGAGCAAGGTGTGCCCTTGTGGTCACAGGTTTATACAGAGGGAAAAGCTACACGGCATCCCGTGTAGTAGCAGTATGGCACATGCGACATCACACCTCATCATTTTGATCCCATTGTTTCAATGGACATCAGGGTCTAACACTGAGCACAAAGCAGCAGTATCTACTAGACAGTCAAAAACTCCTCAACCAGGGGCAGAAAACAGAGGGGAAAGCTCCCCCATTGCCCTCAGTATCACTTCTTTTGCCTAAGGAACTTTGTTAACACTACAGCAGATGACTGATCTGTACTCTCCTAAGTGTTTCCCTGATGAGGTGGACAATAAGATGACTTTTGCTAATGCTGCTATAGAAGGACTCCACCACATAAAACAACCCCAAATCACCACAATTCACTTTTCCTCTCCATGTATCATTCTGGACATTTTAGAAGAGCACAGACAGCTTCTTGAAGTTGAGAGGAAGCCCTGGCCACATAACCACAGGCTTTACTCAGGAAGACATTTTATAATCTTTCTCTAAACACATTGTCCCAAGCCACCCAACTCATCTTCATGAAAAAAACATCACTTCCCTACCTTTCACAAGTCCATCTGAAAAACCTTGTTTGATAAATCCCATCCTGTCTCTAAGCAGGGAGGAAAGTATCCCTCTGCCAAAAGCTAAGCAGAGAGAGTGGAGTGACTCATTTAAGGTCATGCAGCAGATCCCTGTCAGAGCTAAGACCAGAGTTTCCACATTTCAACTCAGACCATGCTGTGGTTTAAATTTAGTTCCAGACATGCCCCTTCCTAATATAAATCATTGTCTGAGTCATGCTGGACTTTTTCTTCCCTTGCAGATGGCCATACAACATCTTTTCTCATGACCAAGCCTTCCCAAGCATAGCCTGGTGCTTGTGGAAGGTCTTACAAATAGAGTAGGCAGAAAGATTGTCTTTTATTTACTTAATTATAGAGGCTGGTGGCCAGGCAACAGAGCAGGGTTTCAAAGTGTGGGTGGATGGAGGCAACCTTGTAAGTGTCTGCAGTTCTATCAGAAGCAGCTGTGTGCTGAAAGTGGGGCAGCTCTTTGGGGTGCTGCTTGCTGGGTGGCCTTATATCTGGGTTTGGATGATTCAGGAGTAGAGACAAAACATATCTGGGAATTATTTGAGAGGCAAAACTGGAGGAAACAATCTAGGAACTCTGCTTTGCTGAACTCATTGCTGCTCAGTAAATATGTCTTCTAATTTCAGTCTATCTTCACTCTGAGTTCGGTCATGTGGACATCAATAATTAGAGACCAACTACTGCAGGTACTATAGTGACCTTGCCAAGAGCAATCCATAGCTCTTGGACCAACCAATCCATTCTGGCACATTTCTACCTTGAATATAGAGTTGGGACACAGATCTGACACAAAATTATGGGAAATTATTCCTTCCCCAGAAGACTACTGCCTTTGCTCCAAAGATCTCACACCCAGACCAATAATGGGAATGACCAGGGAGCTGAACACCAGTTTAAAACAGGGAGTGAATCAACTTGATAATAAAGATGTATCCTAAATATTTTCTCTAAATTCTCTCCAGAAGTATTTTCCTCTTTAGTACATTGAGAAAATACAGAGGGTCAGCCTCACATGTTTCACAGGAAACATGATTATATTAAGGACAGAAATCCAGGCAAGAATTATCTGGAGTAAGAAAAATGCTTGGTTTCAACCCTCATGTTCTCATAACAGATCCCTATTTTTGCTTTGTATGTCATCCTTTGCACTTCCAAAGTGATAATCACCTTCCTAATGCTTCAGAAGCATCCAGCAACAGACTGCTGGAGCAGGGGTAGGGTGTGAGGAGTCTTTGCTTCAGGAGGAAGGAGCAGCAGAGGCAATGTGGGATGAACTGACTGCAGTCCCCATTCCCTGGCCCTGTTGCCACTGGTGGAGAGGAAGTAGAGAATTTGGGAGTAAGGTAAGCCTGGGAAGAAGGGAGAGACGGGAAGAAGGTGTTTTTAAGATTTTATTTCTGATTATCTGATTTGATTGGTAATTAATTTAATATCCCTACATCAAGTCCATTTTGGCTGTAGTGGTAATTGGTGAATGATCTCTTCCTGACCCCATCTTGACCCGTGAGCCTTTTGTTGTATTTTCTCTCCTCTGTCCAGCTGAGGAAGGGAGAGATAGAATGGCTTTGGTGGACGCCTGGCGTGCTGCCACGGCCAACACACCACAAATGTGAAGAGATATGTGGCTGGAGAGCCAAGAGCAAAATCAGACCTTCTGTGTGTGCATAGTCTTAACTGATGGCTTAAGCACAGGGCTCACACAGAAGCTAAGAGTGGCACCAACCCAAATACGTGTTGCAATTCTCACCTGATGAGAGAAGCCAGGCCCACAGCACACAACACCAGGACAAATAACAGCATTACTCCCAACAAAATGACTGCAGGCTCAATCCCTGCGCAAAGAAGAGAGAAGAATCAGTGAATGAGAAAACAATTTTGATTTAGTCAATGATATTAAAAACATCAATATCAGGCCATTGGATTAAAAAGTCAAATATTCAGCCAGGAGCATGCTGGAAGACAATTTTAATGCAATGTTCATTTATGAATACACAAATACTAACTTGGCATACATAAGACTTCAGCTATGCTAATTATTTATTTCCATGCACTTTTTTTTCCCTAAACCAGACTTAGAGCCCTGGATCAGTGGAAAAATGGTTTTTCTTCAAGTAAGGAAATAGACTCACAGGGAAGTATTAAGTTTTAGAGGAAGCTTCTGCAAAGTTCACAACTTTTTAACATTTGGCCCTTTTCTCTTGAGGAATTGAAATGCTGAAAAATCTTTATCATGTGGTACCAAACTGATGGCCAGGGTGAGTCACTGGCCCATCTAGGGTTTTTCGTTCTCTGCTGCAGATTTCTAATGCTGAGAACAGAAGAAGAGGAGGAGCAGCTGAAGGTTGATGTTCTCCTCAACACATCCATCAGCAGAAAGTAGTGGAGACAGATACTTTGCTCCGGAGTGTGTTTACTAGAGAGCTAAGGGAAGCTGACAAGACTGCATAAGCTAAATTCCAGTGGGAACGGTTTGCTGTGTTTGTCTCTTCTGTTTTCCAATTTTTAAAAAATTTTATTCTGTTTGTATCCAGAGATATGTAAACACAAACAAACATGGAGAAATTTGGGGTGATGAAAGGTTCATGACTCTGTGTCACACTGGCACCCATCTGCAAGCACTGAGACCTAGATCTTTCCAGTGAAAGCTGAAGGCATTTTTGAAAACTGGTATTTGTTTCAGCATTTTAGCTGAAATTTCACTGCTTCAGTCTAAGGCCCATACACAGAGAAAGAGGTTGCCCATGAAAGCTGTGGCTGCCCCATCCCTGGCAGTGCTCAAAATCAGGTTCCATGGGACTTTAAGCAACCTAGTCTTTAGGGGAAAGGGCAAACATGGGGAAAGGGAGAGATAGAATGGGTCAGGAATGCTCAGGTTTGTGAGAGGATGGGGATGCTGGTCTCAGGTTGTGCATTTTTTCCAGGCAAACTCTGCACTTGATCGGTGCAGTCATTCCCACCTTCTTAACGCCATCTACATTTTTTTCCTGGGCAACTGTGCTCTCTGTCTGCATATGGTACTTACAGACTTAACATCAACCTAACAGGGAAGGTAAGTCCTGGAGCCTGCAACCCGTGAGAGACCACAAGTCTGCAGTCAGCTCCTGCAGAGGCTGAAGGGTTTGAGAGATGGCTATAGGGGAATTTAGGTTTGGACCATCTACCAGAGGATGCATTTGGGAGTCTGTAGGAGCTGAGGCTGTGAGATCTGGTAACAAACTTGGAGACCAATTATGAGGTGCATAAGAGCAGCCCCAGGCAATTTCTGATGTTCACGCCCCAGCAGTGCCCCAGGTTGTGGGTAGTGGTGCCTGTAATGCCATAACTCTACTGTATGCATTACTCTGCCAGTGACTGCAGTGTGTGTGTGTGTGTGTGTCTCAGGAACACCAGCTCAGCCTGCTCCTGGTGAACCTGGACCTAGGAAGCACAGCAGCCTGACACATCCAACTTCATATCCAACACCCCTCCAAGCCTAGCTTCATACAAAAGCTAGAGTGAGGCTTGTATTTAATTCTAGCCATGAAGTTCAGTCTCTGAAATTTTAGCAATCATAGTAATTTACTGTTTAATTGACAGATGCCTAGAGCTTTATGCTTTCATATGAACATAAAATTCGATCTCTCTAAAAATCAGTGGGATTTTTCCACAGACTGCAATGAGATGCTGAATTGCTACACTGTTCCTAGGGCAGTGTAAAATTAGGTACATGATGGTATTATACTTTTCTATTGCTTGCCAGTTGCTATAAGATCAGTACATCTCCACTTTTCATAGAGTGATACTGATTTATGTGTCAGCTCAGTTATGGCTAAGCCAAGAAATGTTTTCTCAGCTACTGAATGAAATATTCCACAGATGCAGGTAATTTCATCTGTTTAAGTCATATCCTGGAGAAATAGGTGTAAATGTTTAGTATTATGAGTAAATATGCCAAGAGGAAGTTAATTACCCTACCCTGAGAATTTGGCTTCCCTGTGAACTTTAAAACTGCACCACAGTTGCCTCAAATTAAAAACAATAGGCAAACCCACTGCCCAGTCTGACAAATCTAGGAATCAGCACAGCTATCTCTGCCCCCTGGCCTTTGATTGCTACTTCTGTTATCTATAATAACTCACATTATCTTGAGTAATGATTATAATTTTTTGTCAGTGAGGTGAGCTCTGATGGTCCTTCGCTCCTCATTGCTACCTGGATAAAGAAGCAGGGATTAACAGGAAGGATGCTGAGAGCATTTGCTCTTGTGCAGCTCTCTTAGCCTGCCTTCAAGGGAAATCCTCTTAGTGTCCTGTCCCCCAGAAGGACACAGTGCTGGCTGGAGCCTTGATTATAAAATGGTTACTATTAATATTGGCAGGTGTTGAGTGTTAGACCCAGAAAACCCCTTCAAGCACATAACAGTGGTAACAACCTTATTGGCCCAGGAGAGTAGTGGGATTGATGGTTCTGGAATTGTTGAAAAAATTGTGTAGATGTGATATTTAGTGGTGGGCCTGGCAGAGGTAGGTTAAGAGTTCAGTGATCCTAGATGTCTTTTCCAACCATAATGATTCTATTATTCCATGAGCTAACAAGTAATAAGAGAGATTTGTGGATCAATGGTGTTACCTCTGCACAGGATTCCCAATACAAACAGCATGAGGACTGGGCATTTTTATATTAGATTCTTGAATTTAGACTTCTCTGGCTGGGGAGTTCTAATTTAAAGGGAGTTTCTCACTCCTCACTTGGAGTGAGAGAAAAGATGGAAGAAACGAGAAACATGAACTCAATGCCATTTCACCCTATTTTTGGTTCTTTTTTTCTTTCTTACCTTCACTGCAGAGAACATCTGGATCAAACCAACAGCTGGAGTCTGGCTTGGGTGGAGCTTCATTGGGAAAGTGGATGGCCTGGCCTAGGGACAACACAGAGCCTGAAGACATGTCCAGCAGGTGGGTTGGGAAAAGCTGGTTCCCATGACCGTCTGTGTCCAGTATCACATAGTTGTTCAGCCCCTTCCCACAGCTGTCTGTCTCTATCTGGTGACTAAATCCAGGGAAGCTGAAGTTTTTTGTGTGCTCAGCTATGTTGGCTGCTGAGGCTTTGACTCCTTTCCTCCGTGCAGTGTCCATTGCCATTGCCATGAAGTAAATGGCGTCATAGATTGTTCCAAAGAGTGGAGAAACCTAAAAATACAGGAGAAATTGAGGATAAACTTCTCCTAACCTTCAGTTTGAGACTGATGGCAAAAATATTTTCCCCCTGGCTGAGTTGTGAACTTAAATACTGAGACACCAGAACATTAAGGCTCACAGAGTAATGGGTTTGAAGAATCTTGGGTTGAAGGTAGACCCAATATATGCATGGCTTTGAATATCTGTCTTTTCTTATGGTGGATTCCCAAAATGCAATTTCAAAATATTTTTAAAATCATGCAAAATTGCATCACGATGGGAAAAGCCAAGATTCTGAGCCTGATGTTCAGCTGACACTTATCCTGCCTTAAAACATTACACCAAGACATCTACAAATAGAAGATCAAAGTCAGAGGCTCCATACCAAGACAGGGAAAGTGTCAATCCCAAAGAACTGGTCTTCTCTATCAGAATATTATTTATCCCAAATATAAAACCCACAGCAAAGCCACAAAATATTTGTTCTGTGGGGTAACAGAGCCTTTGCTGTTTGAATTGCTCCCTTCCATGCCAGACTAGATTTAGGAACCTTTAACACAGATGGTGACTTCTGCAATCATGTGGTCATTCACATCTGGTAGGTGAAGAGAGATTATAGCCATACGCCTGTGAGAAACATGAGGAGTGCTTTTGGGAGCCGCAGAATCTGACTTTTGTGGGATTAATTGATCAGATGTAGATATCTGCAATGAAGAACCTCACACTCAATACAGTAAACCTGGGCTCTCATTAAAGTGAAGGGAAAGAAATTAATGCTTTCAGGACATGATTCTTCTCCTTCTAAAGTAGATCCGAGCAGATCTGATTAATTATGCCTTGAGAGCACTTGTAATTTTTTGAAATGTTGTAGGGAGATTTGAAGAATAGCTCAGATGAATCCTGTATCTTTTCACCAGTATAAGATTTCCCAATACTTGTAAATGTCCTCAAGGTAAAAACCAATTTGGTTTTTAATAGGCTAGTGGTAACTTTTAAATAAATCATGCTGACAAAGAATAACTTTGACTACAATGCTAAGAAAAATGCAACAGCAATGGTCTTAAACATTTCCTCATAGAAGCACCCAGAATTTCTTTAGTCTGTCTCATCCCCTCAAATTCTCAATCATATGAACATCTTATTTTGATTCCCTACAAACTCCATGGACTTTATGCTCCTTAAGAGATACTGCTTCAAGTCCATTGCAACTAGCACATAGCAAATCTGAGATCCTCAGACATAGCCCCTTTCTCTTGAATTCCCATCATGGTCCTACAGTTGAACCAAGGGAGTTACATTGCCAGACATCTGGGAAAAGTGATCTTTCCAGATGGATGCAGACCACATTCAAATTTCTCTGCATTTTTCTCAAACTGAAAGTGTGCAGGCTGGATTGACTCTTCCTGTATTTTTCTGTAACTATTGTTCACGTTTCCTATTGACAGATCCCAGAAAAGCACAAGAGAAAGAATATTTACCTGTGCGGCTTCTAAATCCCTGATTATTTCACCACTTTCTTTAGCTTCCCTGAATGCATCATAGAAAGTCCTTTCTCCAGACTCCAGTGTGATGGTCAGCACAGCATCATATGCTTCCCGGAGCTTGCTGTCATTATCAAAGACACTGAATGAGTTGTTTTGATAAGGAAGACTGTACAGCAAAGTGTCATATGGAATAAAGACGTATCTTCCATCTGCTAGTCCCATTTCCAGAGCTTTTGTGAGTAGGTCAGCCTGTTCTTGCCCTCCGATGAGAACAGAATGCATGCACAGGAGTATAACTGGAACACAAGGACAGTGGAGAGTGTTAGTAATCTGTTTAGGGTTTTCAACACAAAATTGCTCTTCCCCCCCAGTAAAAGAGCTGTCTGAACTACTCTATCAGGTCAGATTCTGATGTTATGTGCTGAGGAAGCTCAGAGTCACACCCATTTTGTTCAACCTCTAGAGGTCTGTAACACCTAATAAAAGAGATTGTGAGTATTAACCATTTCTGGAGCTGTAAAGAAGGAATGGAGGGGAGTTTTGACAGCAGTGAGGCACAGGTCAAGGTGATGGGAAGTTGTGGTCATTGTTGTCATTGATCAAGACTTGAGCTTTCCCTCTGTGTGTCCTGAGCTGACAGACATCACACAGCTGTAAGCAGTGCCCAACCTCCAGATGCTCACCCTGCTACCAAATATACAGATTTTAGGTTGGACACTGTGTTTTGTTTAAACGTTTGGTTCATGCTTGACTATCCCAAGTCTGTGCCTTTTTCTGCAAAATGCCATGGGGATAATGTCTGGTGGGGAGATCTGAAATACAGAACACAACATCCAATCAAGGTTTTTGATATTGATACCGATTTTTGACATTCCACAATAAAAATCACCATTAATATAAAACCTTCCTATAAACTCTTTTTTATATGAGCCAAGTGCAGAGAACCATTTATGAAATATTATTTTTTTCAGGTGAGCTGGACCAAATCTTTCAGGTTGTAGTAGACAGTTTTGGTCTATCTTCGTCACATGGCCATCACAAAAATGTCCAGCATTCTTTCATGTGAAGCCCTGTCTGCATTAAGATCAGAGAGAAAATTCTGCTTGACTTAAATCACTTTAAGTTTTCACTCTCTAAAGTATGTCCATTGGGCAACAAAGCAGTCCTACCCTGCTGAAAAATATATATATTAAATAAAAGGAATGAAACTCAAAGCACTTACTTTTAATGTTATTAACTGCTTTAATCTTGTTCCAGGTGTCTTCAATGCCTTTTTCTCCCTTATGCACGGATGTAACAATGACTACTGGTAGCCCATGGTTCCTGAGTGCTGTTGCTGACTCCTTGGCTGTGTACATCCAAATATCCTCACTGGATGCAATGATGCCAACATGAGCCCACTTAAAATATTTCATTATTGTAAGCAAAATTTGGGTTGGAGAGGGCAGAGTTCTTGCAAATGCTTTATGGCGGATGGTGGAATCCAGCTTGTAATTGATGCACATCCATGAGAAGACAGCTTTATTCCAGTTTTCCCCTAAATGTGCAGCCACCTCACAGAAGCCAGGGTTTAGAGGGCCTATAAAAGCTGAGGAAAGCTTTCCAAAGTCAACAAATCTAAGAAGAGCTCTTGGTGCCTCACATTCTTCTTGCAGGATCACATAATCCAGCCGGTGGCCAAGATCTAGTGAAGGATCTCTGCTTATTCGTCCCACAGCTAACCTGGCAGCCACATGGGGAAAGGCTTTGGAAAAGAAGGGGTCACAGTTCCAGGGTCCAAGCAGTCCAATTTTAAAGACAGAGCAATGTGCTGGGGAACAAAGTAGGATTATTCCAAAGACTAGCCACCAGAGAGCCTGGAAAAATGTCTTGAATGAATTTCCAGTGTTAAAGTGATGCACTCTGATGTGCCTCGACAGCACCCAGAAGAAGTTGTTAGGACACCACAGGAGAAATGACATTGTTTTGCAGGTGGGTAGAAATGCGCCAAGTTCTTCAGGAAGCCAGGCAGAGCGTTACCAGATGCTGGAAGGAAAGTAGATCATGTTTGCCTTTCACCATATGTGTTGGTTCCATGCATGTAGGTACAGCTGTGTCAGCCCAAGCCTCACAACAGCTCTCAAGGCACAAGTCTTTGAGGAGCCAAACCCACACACAGACACGTGGACATGCACCACACAAGCCACCTCACCACACAGAAAAATGTCCAACCAGTGGCAGACATGCCATAACCCTTAAGTGCACACTTACATAAACATTTTAATATGCTTTGCAGCATACTCTGAAACCAGGCACTGAAGAATGAGTCTGCTTTGTTTGCAGCAGTAAGTACAACCTATGGATGCACTGTGCTTCTGGTTCCTAAGAAAGAGTTTCAAAGTCACACAGACAAACACACATATAAGAAAATTAAAAAGTGAAATGCACTGGGCCATCAGCTTCCTTCAAAAATCCTCACTGGGTTGTGAATATGAATCAGAGCCCATACAAAGACAAAAACACACACACACATATAGACACATATACTTATATAATTAGGGATATGTATGTATGTGCATTCAATTTTAAAATTTTTTGGAAATAATTTTCAAGGGCAACTCAGAGTCTCTTAAATTTGGAAGACTGAAAGGTGAATAAATAGATAATCAGAAAATAGAGGAAAAGAAGGATTATGGTTTGAATTTAGATGAAGAACTGCTGAATTTGAATTTAGATGAAGATCTGTCAGGTCAAAAGCTTTGTGTACACTCTTAACCTCAAATATTCTTGGTTAAATACTAGGAGCCATAGCGTTGTTTGATTTTTTTTTTTTTTATAACAATCTCCCCCTTCACAGCCAAGCACAGAAATAGCGAAGCCATAACAGGCTGCCCTCCATCTGCAGTGTCACCCCATGGCTTAGAAAACTTTGCTGATTCCAGCAAATTTGTGCTCTAAAAATAGCAGGCCCCTTACTCCAGCTTACCTGTCCATTACTGGAAAAGTATTTTTATCCTGGATGCTCAGGCACCAGGACATGCAGCACAGAGCACCGCAGTGCAGCATGTGCTGTAAATGCACCTGCAGCTCCCCTACCTGATGGAAGGAGACCTCCAGAAGGAGCCACCCCGAGCAAAGCAGCCTCTCTCCAGTGTCAGTGGCTGTCCTTGGATAGGCTGCCCACGAGGGTAGGCAATGCACGGTCAGCTTCCCCTTCTTTGGTGCCCATCTCCTTCAAGTTCTTGTGTGCACAGGCCATTCCAGCTGGGTGCGTGCTCTGGGATCCTCTGTGTCTTGTTAAAAGCTTCCTGTGTCCCTTTTGGTGAAGGCCATTCCTCTCCTGAGGGTTTCACAGCTTGGGCTACAACCTCCCAAGCCCTCAGTTCCTTGAAGGTGTTGCTGAGGTCCAAGTCTGCCTCACACTTAACTGTCTCAGTACAGATTGTACTCCAATCTAACCCAGTAGTTGTAGGGATAGCATCTTAAAGCTCTGCCCTTGGATTAGTGGGATTTAGCTCCTGGGATCAGCCCCTGCAGAACAGCTCTTTAAACCTCTCTGGACCGTAGCAGAGATGGCTCCTCTTCTTGAGATATTTAGGTTAGAGGTATTCAGAACATTTGAGTTTTGGCTTCACCATTCTGCTGATGTGCCATGTTCCCCTTTTCCCCTTTTTGTTTGTTTGGTTGTTGTTTTTTTGTTTGTTTGGTTGGTTGGGGTTTTTTTTTACCCATCATGACATACTTAGAGCTTTTTACACTGGCATCGAAGTCTTCTTGAGGGTTGGACTAGGTGATCTTTAAAGGTTTCTTCCAATACAAACTATTCCATTATTCAATGATTCTTGGTTATTTCTCGGTCCTGCATATACCTCCCTAGAGCTGAGCTCTCCAATAAACTATTCCCAGGCACTTTCCCTTGGACCTGACAATATGATTATCATCCTGGAAAAACTTCAAATGCCTCCATGCCTGTCCTAGCTAGGAAGACCCTTGCAATAATTTAGCTGCAGTCAGAGGCTCAGCAGTTGTGGTCTAGAGGGAATAATTTGTAATTCAACCTTTTAGCACTATTAACTTCAACTACATCACATAAATTATACACATCTCACTGGCGTGAGTTCAGGAGCAGCTCCTCATGAGTAATGATTGAGGGAAGCCACAGAGTCATTCAGATGCAGTGGGGAGAGCAGCTCCCTCTGCTAATTTAATTCATTTTTCATTTTCATTCAGTTGCTCCCAATCATTCATTTCCTTGCACAGTGCAGATCCAGGGAGGTTCCTGGGCATGTGCTTTACTGAAGGCTGTTAGAGCTCAAGATAGTTATCAGGGATTATAAAATAGCTTCATATTTGGAAAGTGCCTAAGACACACTATAATGTCAAGCCTAAACTCAGAACACAGCTTTGTATGCTACCAGTGCACTAGGTTTTACTCAAAAAATAACATTAAATGTTTTCCAGTTGGGAGTCTTATTTTTTTTAATTTGAACTTATAAATTTGATTTATCCACATAGAGATATACCTACATCTCTATCCATATGTCATATGTTCAGTGCTATCTCATTTCTTTCTGTATCAGCAATGGGGCTGCAGAGTTTAATTCCACTTCAGGTCAGCAGACTCAAAGTCTCTGGGAGAAGCTGCAAAACTCCAGTGACTCACTTCTACAGGATGCTTGTTTACAGCATTCACATCTCAGCAATGAAAGATGAAAAAACAATCTTGGCAGTCTGTTCATTAGCATAATTACTCTGCCCTTAACAATTTGTACCTTTCCATAACAAAGTGGGTTGAGAACTTTATCACTGTCTCCATTTTCTTCTCCTTTGGTTTGCGGATGTAACAACCCTCCTTGCATTAGGTAATAACTGTGGCAGTAATCCATCCTCCACAGGAAAAGCTGGTTATTCCCAATGGTTCCAGCACATCTCTCCCATGCTCAAGGTATCCAAGACTAGGGATAACATCCCTACTTCTGCAAAACAAGCTCGGGTCCTGGCACTGCCTGATTGGTTTCACTAATAAACAAGCAAGGTAAATCAAGCAGCTGAGGCAAAAACCTCCAACTATTTATGTAACCCATCTGGCTGAAATAAACATTGAAGTTTAAAACCCTGCCTCCAAACCTTGCTTTTTTTCCTCACATCTACAGCTTATCATTACTGCCACAACCACACTAGAAAGCAAAGATTTCTTTGCAATGCTGAGTTATTTGCATACCATCAGATTAATTCCCAACACTCTTCAGTGCTCACTGAAGTGTGTGAGTGACACAACATTTCCCATGGGACAGCTGAGCCACAGCTGTATCACTTTGCTTTTAATTTTTAGAGCAGGAGAGGGTGCTCTAATCTCTCAGTCTGACCTCCCCCATCAGCCTGGCCAAGCAGCCTCTCAGGAGCTGCTGCTGCTGCTCTGAGCTCTTCCAGCATTCTGGATACAAAATGTGTTTTGTAATGAATTATACCAGAGGGTGCCGCTGAATAAAGCTGATTTCTCTGGAAAATCTCTACTGTCAGCAGAGACAGGGAAAAGGTTTAATTCCTGTTCTGCTCTCCCTGAAGAAAAGTCTCATATCTCAACTGATTATAGAGGAAATTGAGGGAGAACAGTACAGCAACACTCACATTAGGCTTTCTTCACATCCTCTGAGCCCTAATTAAAAACTACAACCTTGGAGGATCTACCAGGTTTCTATGTCTATTATTCCAAGAGCTAATTACCCTCAACATTAAAAACACCCACTTAACATCTAGGGTGTCTGCCTTCAGCTTCCTGCAACTGGCTTGCACTCTGCCTTCGCCTGAGGAAAAGAAAAAACAGAAAGCATAATAAATATCACATCTCTGTAGACATTTGCACACCCTAATTAGCTCACATCCTAGTCATTCTCTGGGCAAAATAAATAAACAGCTCATTAAGTCTTTTGCCATAGAGCATGCTTTCAGGATTCCTTCCTTGTAATGTTCTTTCAACATCCATTTTTAATTTTCTTTCTTTTGGCTAAATTAAAAACAGTATCAACTAGTAAGCCTCACTCCTTAATGCTGAATATAGGAGTCATGGCATCCTTTATCACCTACCTGATTTTTCTCCACTTTAATTCTATAGCTTGGATGAACACACTTGCAGAACCACTGTTTTTTAAGCCCTTCTCTGCTCTCCTGAGTGCAAACATCTGCCTTGGAAGTGTGGTATCCTTTTTCTTCCCAGATGTTTACAAATCCATCTGGTTTAGTAGGTGCTTTTCAAATATTTTCATTTAATCAGAGGTCCAGACCATTTTGCAAGTTATATGAATAGTGATTTTTCTCTCTCTTCTAGGTAATATGGTAGAGTTATTGTACAGCACTGGGTGAAAAAAAATCACATCCCAGAGGCCCCACTAGAAAACACTAACAAAGGAGAGTCCTCATCTACTATTTTATATCAAAATAGCAATTCATCTTTTTAAAAATTTTTTTCTATGATGCAGACACATTGACTGTGTAACACCAATTTTCTCTTCTGTGTCACTTTTCAGTAGGATGACAGTTTGTAGGTATTTGGGAAGACAGCATCACCATTTGACATTATATGCCAGAATTGTGACTTAACCATTAAAGTTGTATAAAGTCTGACAGACGAGATTTATTTTCAGTCCAGCCTCAAGGTCTGGCATTAGTAAACCTTCACTTTTCCATTCTTTAGATTTTCCTCCCCACTTTGACCTGTCCATGACATTGAGTTTGCATGACGTCAACACAACCTGAGCTCACTTTCTTGACTGCAACACAGAAGTATCTGATATCCCATGGTTTTGGTGGGACTGGAATTTTTGGGAAGGATTGTCCTGCTGTGTCGTATTGCCCTGTTTGCAAGATGCAGTCTAGCACCTGGAAACCCTTTTTCTCCAGATTATCTGGTTTGCATCAGAACACCAACAGGTTATCCCTCAGTCCTGCAGAGCCAAATTCAAGTGAGTCCACTTCTTTTCCAAAATGGCTAGATCTATTTGATTTTCTTGGAAACAGATTTTGTAGCCTGCGAAATCTGATATCTCTGGCAGTGGCATTATTGGAATATATGATGATGTTGCAGGTTTAGATAGCCAATATTAGAGCTGGCAGGAAAGAGTCTCGTAACACTGGACGAGATATTCATACATGTATTTATTTCAGCATCAGAACCTGAGTGTTTAATTTGACAGCCTTCTTTCCAGAAGCTCATTATACAGCAGTACAGAGAGGAATACTCCTCTTCCAGGGGACATTTTCAAACCTCTTAGAATACAGCTATGATTCAGCCCAAGAAGCAGTTACTGTTCTTTTTCTTTTCTTTTTTTTTTTTTTTTTTTTTTTCGCATGAGGCTTAGCCAGGTTGGACTTTTAATGAGCAAGTTAAAGCCATCTACTGAAGGAGATGTCTTCCCATGGGCAGGCAGGTGCTCAGCCACCTCCAGGAGAGCAGGGCCTCATCACAAATAACTTGGGCAAACATTGCTCCAAATGTCCCTTTCTCCTTTTTCCCCCACTTTTTTACATGAGCCTGATGCCACACCATCTCAAATATCCCTTTGGTCAATTGGGGTCATCTGTGCAGCCTGTGTCTCCTCCCACCCTCCCAGGCACCCCCAGTTTCCCCAGAGGCACGGCAGTATGAAAAGCAGAAAATGCCTTGGCTCTGTGCAAGCCCTGCTCAGCAGCAACAAAACCACCTCCATATTATCAACTCTGTGTTCAGCACAAATCCAAAACACAGCCCCATAACAGCTGCTGGGAAGTCAACTCTGCCCCAGTCAAAACCAGCATACTCAGAGACAACTGCAATTTCATTGGTGGCCTCAAGAGAAAACCTCAGGGGAACAGCAAACCCACACAGCACTTGTAGAGTTCAGGGAGCTTGTCGTTCCTTGGATATTTAAAAAGTAAATGATTTAAATGAAGCGTCAAAAAAAACCAACAACAACAACAAAAAAAAGTCCCAAACCCAACCAACCAATGCAAAACAAAACACCATAAATCTTCTGGCAGACAAAGAATGATGTGTTTTGGCCAAGCCTGCACACAGTGAATGATAACAAGACTTCCAAATGCGTCAATGGACTCATGGATTGCTGACGTTTTGCATGATGTCTTCCCCTATGCTATGTTGCAAACTTTCCCGTAACCACATAATCTCGCTGGAGCATTCATCAGATCCTGACAGATCTGACAACTGGCATTTATCCCTAAAATAAAGCCAGGAAATTACACTGAGTTGCGTTTCTTTTGCATGAGGGATTTACAAACCCTGTAGTGTAAATGACACCAAAACGTCTTCTATCCCAATAGGTCTTTCCCAGCCTCTGGCATCCTTGGCAGCTTGAAGAAAATAGCCAGTTTTACAATCTTATCTAAATATTTGAGCTTTCAAATGTCTACTGAATAGACTTTAACTTGGGTACAAAACCACAGCACAGGCCACCCAGTGTTGGTATTATACCTTCCTCCAGCTCTCATCTTGCCTATCAGAAAATCTGTTCTCTGTTATCATGACACCCAGATGTCTCACCATAATTAGGAGCTAGAGATAATCCATAAATCAGTGAATAAACTGATCAATTACTATGGAGCACAAGCTAGGTATAAACTTCCCTGGGTAAATGGAAGGCCTCAGCAGGCAGCAGCCTCTAGCCAACTTGATGTCTTCATCTTTTCTGCTTCAGCTATGTATATAGATATATACATGTTTATCTTCAGTTCATAGTCATAGAATCACAGAGTAGTTTGAGTTGGAAGGGACCTTCAAGACCATCTAGTTCCAACTGCCCTGCCATGGGGAGAGACACATTCAACTAGATCAGGTTGCTCAAAGCCCCATCCAACCTGGCCTTGAACATTTTCACAGCTTCTCTGGGCAGCCCATGCCAGTACATCATCACCCTCACAAGGGAAAACTGTTTTACCAATATTTAATCTCACCCTGCCCTCCATCAGTTTGAGACATTTCTCCTTGTCTTATCACTTCATGTACTTGTCAGAAGTCTCTCTCCAGCTCTCTTGTGGTCCCCTTACGTACTGGGAGGAGCTCCAAGGGATCCCCAAAGCCATCCCTTCTCCAGGTTGAACAACTCTAGTTTTCTCAGCCTGTCTCCATAGCAGAGGTTCTCCAGCCCTTTAAGCACCTTCATGGCCTCCTCTGGATTCACTCCAAAAGGTCTACATCCTTCTTAGGATCTTAGACATAAACATATATATATGTTTTTATGTATCTTATACATAAACATATATATGTTTATCTTATACATAAATATATATATCCTCTGGGCTGCTCTTGCAGTGTCTGACAACAGATTTGCATTGTGGCAGGAGAGTCACCACCTTTTTGCACCCTGGTTTCTGTTGAGTCACTCCAAAGCCCTCTCCCATGAAAAGCCAGTGCTCTGCTCCAGCCTTCCCACTAATCCCCTCTGTATCAACAGGGTTGGACCAGTGCCTGCTCAATTTGCTGGAATTTAACTGGCCTTATTTTAGGCTGACAGAAAAGCTAATCTGAAGGATTACTGGCATTTTAAAAAACTGTAGTTAAAGCCTTTTTGACAACCCTTCCTCTCTAAAGGAAATATTTTCAACATTCCCAGAGCCTGGACAAAGCTTAATGAGGGTCTCTGTACCTGGTTTCAGAGCACACCTACTTTTTAGTGCTTATTAATTGTCATTTATAAAAGCCACCCTTGACATGACTGTTTCCAGGGGACATTCAAACCACTCGTATGGATGCAGATTTTGTAGTGCTGCTGAAACTCAGTTAACCCATCTAGAGTAACATGTCTGTTAAACACACGCTTTAGCTCTTCAGCAAGACCAGAGATAACAGAGCAAAACGCATCCCAGATTCACTTTTTCTTTGCCTTCTGGGATTATAAAAGTAATCATTCCTGACTGCCACCCAAAGAACTATGCCTGCAATTCAACAAACCACAGAAGGGAGAAAAAATAAAATTATCAATTGTTCACGTCTTCCTCCATGCTAACAGTGTGATTTTTCTTTTAGTGGAATTATAATTTAATGAAGATGTTGACAGAAGCAAGGCAAAGGATAAGCCTTGCCATGTTTTAAGCCTGCTGTCTGCGGGAGTCCCAAACAAGCCCCCAGGTATTAATCCCCTCATCTGAAACACGCACATCCAGGCTAACACCTCGCTAAGTCCCCATTAGCTGCTGCTGCACAGCATGGAATGCTACAGCAGGGCAAGTGAGGAATGCCCTCAGAGAGAAGAAGAGGAAAACAGATCAAAACTGTTGGTGGAAATAAGCACTGACCCAGAAGACAGACAGGGATTTTTAAGTACCAGCAGCCTGCTGTGTCCTGGTATGGCTTTTGCAGGTGGTCATCATAGAGGGTGCCTTCCAGGGCAGTGAGAGAAATAAACAGCATGTTCCTCATGGAAAAGGAAAGCCTTCAGAGAAATTTGACTTTCTGAGTACATCTGTGGCTGAAAACCAGGGCATTAACAGTTGGGGATCAGCACGGCATCCCTGCATTTTGTGAAACAATTTATTTCAGACAGGATGAAGAAAGAAAGAGTCCCAAGAGCTGCAGCTCATCTCTTCTGGTGTCCATTTAAGGGAATTGATAATATCTTTGTCTCTTTGGATGTGAAAGTGTCTCTGCTGATTAAAATTCCCTGACAACCTACATCTCCTAAGCTGATAATGATAAGCCTCTCAGGCTGATCGTGTGTTGCTCTGATACCTCCAGCGCTGCTGTGCATGGGGAGCAGACACGAGCACAGGCGGTCATTGCTGAGGAGCTCTGCAAGCCAGAATGGAAATCTGCAATGCTCAGAGCCACTGGAAAAAAAGAGCAGCATCCAGGTCTGGGAAAGAAGCAAAACTGCTGCCCTAGGAACCGCCAGGCTTGCCATGGGCAGATCCAGTGACACAAATGTCTGCAGGTATTTATAGAGAGAACTGCGAGGAGATTTATCAGAGGAGGGTCAGAAAAGCCCTGTCCTAAACTGTCTATGGCGCTCATGGGCTGTTTCCAACTTTCCATGGTTCCAGCTTCATTGGCGTTTTTGTCCCATTACAGACCAAGAGGTTCCACAAGCATATGAGCCCAGACTCCAACCCTTGCCAGGGCAGATCTCTTCTGTCCTTTCAAACCACGAGAGTGTCTTTGTAAGGCTTGCAGTGCTCAAAGCAGGCAAAAGAGAGCAGTCTGGTGAGAAACCAGACTAGACCTCCCCAGGTTCTAGGACTGCCTCTTTCTCAGATGGATTTAGTAGGAGTAAGGCACTGAGGAAGACAGCTTGTCTTTTCCTACTAGCACTGCCAGCATCACACTGTGAAATAGGGAAACAGTCCTTACCTCCTTTCTTCTATCACTTTACCTTCTGCAGCTGTCTCTAAAGCAGACCATGTGGTCCTGTACAATAAGGCACTGGAACCTGGATTACCTTTCCTTGTGTTTAAAGAGCAAAAAACACAACCGAGCCTGCGCCTGGATCAACACCGCTCTGAGTGACTGAAATACCAAGTGCATAATGCAGCAGGTGCAGCAAAGAGGCATCACTTCTGCTTCTTTCCTAAGACCGTAGGCATATGTGCGAGACACACTTTACCCCATCTTGAGTAATTGATGCTGCTTTTCCTGAGCAATAGACTTGTTCAGACGAGGATCTGCCAAATGATTTCCTATCTCTTTGCCTGGGAGGAGGGGTGTCGAGAAGGAGTGTAAAAACGCCAGCAGCATTCCATCTGTATAATATATATGGCACCTATGTAAAATATAAAGTAAATATTAATGTAAATATCCCATCAGCTTTCAGCTGGTGAGGAGTGAAGATGTTCATCTACAGCAGAATCAAACTCCGCTTCTGGTCCTATCCCAACCTCTGAGCATTATCCTCTGAGTGGAAAAGCCAAGGAGAAATTCTCCTGGGCTGGGAGGAATCTTAACACAGTAAGATATGTAAACATACTACAGTGATGTATGTGAGGATACACTTAACTCTGAGAATCAGCATTTTTCACATTAGCTCAGCTCCATGTATTGGATCTGGGCTGGGAAAGGCTCTAGTGGTCTCTCTGGTGGTTATTTCCTGAGTAACAATCTACAGGGAAAGAGGAAATGGCATCAATTCATACCAGGAAAGGTTTAGACTGGATATTAGGCTGCCATGGGAAGTGGTGGAGTCAAATCCCTGGAAGTTCAAATGCATGGAGTTGTGCCACCTGGGTACATGGTGTGCTTGGCAGTGCCAGGTTAACGACTGGACTTGATGCTCTTTGAGGGCTTTTCTAAGCTTAACAATTCTGTGATTCTGTTCTAGTTTCTAAATGCTCCTGGGCCATAAGATGCAGCAGAGATGGTTATGTGAGTACTGCGTGAACAGAGTTCTCAGTACACCTAAGCAGGTCCAAAGAGGTGGAGGGTACTCCAGGAAGTGAAACTAATTATTTCAGGCTATTGTGCTTTGTCATAAGCTTTTTCTAAGTCCAGAAGCAAATTATTTCACCCACCCAGCAAAGACAAGCATGGCTGTCAGCCTTGAACAAATCATCTTGTAGCAATTAACAAGCTCTTCTTCTCATTCATCATCTGTGTTTCTTCTTCCTCATGTTCACCACATTCTTATGAGTACAGGCAGTAGAATATTCACCTTTAATTGCCTGGTTCAGCTGCCATCCTCAGCTGCAGGCTGCTTTGCCAAAGCCCCAACACAGGAGAAGTCAGAGCAAACCCAGTGTGTCTGTGCTTTGTGGCCAGCTGTCCTACATGCTTCTGCAATTCACAGCCTCCAGCCAGGGGTATGTGACATGTTGGACCTTACTTTTCATCTTCACTGGCCTCAAGCAGCACAGTGGGTGCCTAAAGTGCCTCTGACTTGGAGGGGGGGCTTATTTGTGTTCCTTCTTCCTTGGTTTTGCGAGGAGAAGATCAAAACAACCTGACATCTGGTTACACTTAGCTGCTGTGCCGGTTTATGTCATGCCTTTCTTCCCCTGTCTTTATTTTCTTTGTTAATCACCTCTGAGTCAACACAGCTGACACACACTCTACTCACACTCTGCACAACCCACAAGAGAGCGCTCCTTCGCTGGTAGACTGCACATTTTCCAACTGGTTAGACTGGAAAGCAATTCAGCTGGGGTAGTTTGATCCCTGGGCTCCCTCTAATCCCCTGTTCATGCTCAAATACCACCAAAACCAGCTCCCTGGGAATCAGACACGATGCATCAGCATCGGGTCTGTCAGAGAGGGAGGGGTTTTTTTCCAGGAAAGAGATTTCTGCAGGGTACAAGCAAAACAAGAGTGCATGACAAGGGAGGGGATTTCTGTTATCCCAGTCACACATTTTTCCATATTGTAAGTGTGATTTGCTAGTTCATCATCCAGACTAAACTATCACTAGCAGGATTTTGATCCTTAGACCAAGCTGAAATAAATTCTGTTAAAATATATTTCACTGTCCTCAGCCTTCCTTCTCATATTCCTGTCCAAAATAGCCTTGGATGTTCCACTAAGTCACTGAACACTGCTTCTCCAATTAAGCAGTGAGCTGCTTTGGAGAGAAGAGTGTCAAGCCTCTCTCAGCACCTCATTTTAATTAAGTTTCCCTCTTGGTGAATGTCTGAGTATGACAAACAATTCAGAGGACTCCCTAAATGCCAAGCTTATAACCACTCCTGATTTTATGTTGTACTGAGGATTTTTCCCTGCTCAGACGATCGTGGGGTCTCATCGAGCCATGTGTGCAGCAGCCCTGGCGCTAATCAGCAAGTCAGAGCTGCAGCCCCCCATTGCTGCACCCTGCAGCTGCAAAGTGAGGCTGTAAAAATACTTAACGAAGCATGATGCCTGAAAAACACTTAGCTCACTCCTCCAAGAATGGAAATGCCCTCAGCCATGATTAGAGTGATCTTGGACCTGCTGGCTGATGGTTCAGTCCACCGGGTGTCCTGTGTCTCTGTGCTGGACAGCAGTGGAGCTGTGGAGTGGTTGACCCACGATCCTGCTGCACTGGGATGGGGCAAGAAGGTCTGTCTTCTTCAGAGCAGTGCAGCCAGGACATTGTGGATGGCAAAGTAAGCCCCTGCTACAAAACTGGGGGAGATGAGTGGCCCAGCACCCAGCAGTGGGTCTTGGGGCTGGCCTGGTCTTGGTCTTCTTGGATAGACACCAATGGCCATTGGTTGAGAAGCCAGGTCTTCCAAAATTGCCTTGGACATTGAGTTTGTCCCCCCTTTTCCAATATTTATTGAAGTTTCTTTTCCTCCCAGCACAGCCCTTCAGCAGTAAGAAATCCTCTCCCAGCTGTGCCCGTTGGCAGATGTGTCCCCTCCAGTGTCACTGGTGGGATTCAAACCCTTCTGCTGATGCAAGGGTGTGTTTCCATGTCCACAGGGTAACTGAAGTCCAATGTAAGTGAGTGTTTTTGGAGCCATGAGGGAGCTGGAAAGTAGCTTAGCTCCTGGTAAAACATTGGAGATGCTGGGTGGCCCCATTCAGCTCTACTCCCAGGTATACACAGTATGATGTCCTCTGGGTCTAACATATCCACGTGACGTCAGACAGGCTTTAGGCAAGAATTACAAGCTCTACTGAGCCCTCACATCCCTAGACCATCTTCTGTTCCAGACCTGAGTGGTCTCAAAAACCAGCCTTCTCTTGTTCCCTAATGCTTCTGACCTCCCCAAGATGTCCTACCTCGCCTGCCATCTAAAAAAAGCCAGCAGTCTCTCAAAGGATATGTCACACCTATCATCAGCACCATGCCCAGAGGAGCTGCAGGTGCCTCACCCCTGGAAGTGTTCAAGGCCAGGTTGGGTGGGGGTCTGAGCAACCTGGTTTAGTGGAAGGTGTCGTTGTCATTGGGCAGAGGGGCTGGAACTGAATGGTCTGTTAGATCCCTTCCAACCCAAAAAATCCTTTAATTCTACAAAGCACAGCCTCAAATGGGAAAACCAGAGAGGGATGGCTCAGCTGTGGATGGAAGCAGAGGGGACATGGCAAAGCCTCTGGGTCCCTGTGCATTGGGATGCTCAGCCTGCTGTCCTGCCAGGGAGAGTAACCAGCTACAGTGCCCATATACCAAGATAAACACTAAATTCATAGAACCAGGGGTATAAATTGCAGGTTTCTTCTGCAAATTACAGCTGCAAGCAGCCTGTCTGTGTTTCAGAAGGATCATCTTCAGATTTTACCAAAACCACTGTGGGGAACAAAAAAGGGGGAAATGCTAATTGCTTCGTTTTTGATGGAATGAGGTTCAACACTGAGGGAATTACTCTAATTTTCTAATTTCTTGTTCATGCAGTGCTTTAACTTGTCTTTTCAAAGCTGAGGGCCAAGTATGTGCATGGTAGTTGTTGTTTAGATACTTTCCCAAGTTGGGGGTCTGACAGCTTAGCTGCCCATAAAGAGGGATTTAAAAGGAAACCCTATCACTATACTACCTTGAGTGAATGGAGCTAACGGAGGGATGCCACTATGAATAGATTTCGCTGAGATGGTGGCTCCAGGTCCAAGTGTACCCAGGCATGTGTGTACTCCTGTATCTGAGCAATCAGGGGTGTAGTAGGAGGGGTTGCTTTGGGTCAGCATTCAATTTTGAAATCTTCCAGAAATGTTCAAACATCCTCTAGCCAAGATTTTCTGTCTCTCAGAACTCTGCTTAAATTTCCTTCAATTCATGAAGCACCTTCCATTTGCAATTCCCCTCTCCTGAGCAGGGAGACACTGGGATGAGGTGCTGGTGTCTAGTTCCTTCCGTGCCACGGCCCAAGGAGTGGAAATGAATGCACCCCTTGGTGCATTATCACTGGATGATAAAAGAGGAGGGTTAAAACATCTCTGGCCGTGTCTGTAGTGTGTAGACAACATCTCCTCAACTCACATGGTTATTGAGAAGAAAACGATGTAAAAATGATGATACTCCATTGCTATGGAAACAGGAGCCATTGAATTATGGGTGGATGTAGTCAAGTCAAAATGATCATGGAAATGCATTTGTGTCTCCAGGTCATTGTTTATACAGGTCTTTTTCCACTGATGTTCCCATCTGTGCTGTTCCAAGAACAGAACACAAAATGTTGTCTCTATTCCCTGGCCAAAGGGCACGGTCTCCTGCAAGGCTTTTTTGTATGTTTATCAATATTCTACATTTCTGAGGTCTTGTAAAATATGCACATCTCCCCCACAGTTTGCTTAGTGCTAACCCCTGTTATTTCATTGTCTGGCAGAAAAATAGATAAAGAGAAGAAAAGCAACTAATCCCCCTGGGTGGACATCTGTGCTGATGCTGAAGGAGCTCCCAGCAAGGAATACAGAAAGTACTCTGCTGTGAGTTGGCTTTTGCAGTAGGGGAAAGGACCGTGTTAAAGGATCTGTTTTGCACAAAACTTGTCTGCCTCTCACCCCTGGAGCTCAACCCTTCATCTGGGTGGACTTCTCTGTTTACAGCATCCATTTCATCACAAGGAAGCCTTGTTCCAGGGAAGAAGACACATTGTTCCAGGGAAACAAATCCTTGACACCAAGCAGTGACTAAGCAAAGATGAGGTGTAGTAATGAAGGAGGATAAAGTTTATTGCTATCCAGATTTCAGCTCGCATGGTCAGTGTCAAAACCTGCCTATTTATACTCAATTATCACTCAGTTTAATTCAGGGGGAAATGAGGACAGAGAACTGACTACATGATGAAGAAAACTAAACAGCAGCAGCCTAGAGCTCAACAGTGTTGGCTCAGAGTTCCATGCTAAGTGAATGTGATGCATGAGGGCAAACACATCAGGCTGAGGTTTTTGGGTCTTTTTGTGATTGTGGCTCAACCTTACTACCAACATTGAGGTTTCCTTGGGAGCTTGAATATGGCACACTATGGATGTAGGAAATAAGGGAAGAAGGAAGGAGCAGAGCTGGCAGAGGTGAAGAGATAACTGTCCTGGCATTGCTGTCTTGGACACAGTGTGAGCCGTACTATTTGGCCCCAGAGATGAAGAGTATTCCTTAGCAGAACAGATGAAACAACATAATCCAAAGAGATTGACAGAAAACCAGCAAGAAGATGGCACATCTTCCCAGAAGATGAGGGAAAATTCGAATTCAGCAGAAAAGCCCCAATCCCACAAGAACTGGAAACACATAAAGCAAGAAGGCAGAAAGAAACAATGATGTGCATGTATGTAGGAACCAGGCCCTGAATATGTCTTTCAATTTACCCTTTTTCCTGTGTGAGAGGATGTATTTCCATTTAACATTGGTTAAAATGGGTCATATCTCTAAAGAGCAAAGGATAAATGCCTATTCCTGGCTATCATTGCCCCATGCTGAGAGTTGTTTTGCAGACTTTCTAAACCTCTGCAGCAATTTGTTATGTAGCATACACTTATGCTTAACTTTTAAGCAGCATAGATCTCCATATAAGTCTATAATATATGCAGAGGATCATTAAATTTTTATTGTGCAATTCTGGAGGGAGAAAAAAAACCAAACCGAAAACAAAAAAACAAGCTAGCAAGTGAAATTTTGAATATAAATGGGATGTGTTTACCTAGTGTGATATTTTTACTAGAGATGAAACAGAGGTGTTTTGGAGCTGTTTGCCCAAAAGAAATTTAAAACAGGCTTGTGTAAGAGGGAGAAGGTGAAATCCCAGAAGCCTTTGTTGATACCCTCGAAGCATAACTTTCCAGATGCTTCTAATAAGCCTCAAGGTACAAAATGAGTACAGTTCTGCAATAACACCATTGGCAGTATTAGAAAGCCTCATCAGTTTTGGTCTGATGCATTTTCCTATGCTTACAGGGAGCAGGAGGCAGAGCAGTAATGGATAACAGAGCTGGAAGCAGATGGCAGCGATTGGAGCTCACGTCAAGTAGTGAGCAACGTGAAGGTTCGGCAGGATTGGACTTGGCTTTGCGGCTTGGCCCATTTAAAAGAAAGGCATTGTTTGCAAAGATTCAGTGTGGGATTAGATTTCCAAACTCTTCAGAGTCTGAGGGATGCTTGGATCGAAAACAAAGGTCTGGGCTATTTGCTAAATAATAATAACAGCAGCTTCTGGTTGCTATGTTTGATCCAAATATTTCCTTGGAAACAAAGCGCAGTAGCAGCCTATGCCAAGTCAGATGAAATCAGTTTGAAACCAGAATCCAGATGTAAATAACAATAATCCTTTGGAGGAGAGGAAGGCTACCAAAATCCCAGTTAGGTAATCTGCAAGGGAATTTATTTGCCTAGGCTGCTCTTAGGATCATCATCTGCACCACCACGAGGGTGCAGAGAAGGGGAAGATTATTCAATGGTGATGAATGGACCTCTGACAAAGCTCGCGGTGTCAGGTTTAAAACAAACAAGAACTGAATGTTTCTTTTTCACTTGGTGCACAGAAATCTGCTTCTAGACGGCATAAAGAAATCCCACGTCTGTGGTAGCTGCACACAAAGTGTAGCTCATATTCAAACTCCAGCTCAGGAGGTCTTTAAACAACTACTAAAAGCTGAGGTCTGTTAGGAAAGGTCCACTTTTTCTTCGTCCATTCCACCTTATTCTTCAGGTTCTGGACATGTCAGAGAAAGGACAATTTGACCCAGAAAAAAACTTTCTTGCGTTTTATTCCAAGTTTCCAAATTTCTCTCATTCTCAGAAATTATCCAAATCATTAATATAGTATGAAGAAATTAAAAGTGTTTAGCTGTGATAAAAGCTTATGAGTGATGAATGTGATGTCCTAAGAGCTGTCGTTCCAGACAATACGTGTCATTCTGTGTCACAGCAGTGAATGTCTGAAAATGCTGCCAAAGTGAAACAGTCTGGGGAGATATGATCCTGATGGGCAACTGCCAAGACCTGGGAGGATGACTCTGTGGTTAATAGATGTAGCAATAATTTTGTTAATTATTGGCTTCCTTTACGACTCTGACTCGGCAATGTAGTTCATACTTTTGAAAAGAGTATTGTTCAAATGTAGGAAAGAAATAGTGAGCAAGCCTTTCTTCAGCTGCAGTAGAAAATGACATCTTGGTGTGATTGGCAGATGACTAGTCAAGCTAGGCTCTGGTTCACTCCTCTGGACTCTCACATCCCCAAACAAATCCACAAAATTCTCACTTTCATCTCCTTAGATCATCTGCCAATGCAGTTTTATCCTATTTTGCACACCAAGGTATCTTGTGCCCAATTAGAAACTGGCATATTCCATGATTATTATTAATGATGGCCATATGTTTCCATCAGGAAACAAATTATATTCTCTTCAGCAGAATGAAGCTGCTGCTTCAATGTTTCTCCCTGTTCCAGCTGGAGGGCTTACACGGATGTGTTTGCAGCTGCACAACCACCTCTTCCACAGTACACAGTGGAAATCTCGTGCCCAGGTGCAGTGTCTTTCATCCAGTCACGGGACTGACTTTTTGACGTTCCATTGAGCATCTCCTGGGCTAAGGAGACGTCTGAGTCAGGACAGAAACTGTGAGTCCAGTTACAACAATAAGTGCAAGGCAAAAGAATTTGCTCTTGGAGAGAAGGACTTGAACAACATTCTCAAGAAGGCTGCTAATACACAGAAATATGTGTGATCAAATTTTACCCATTTCAGCACACCGTGGCATCATAAAGGGTATGAAATCCATCCCTTCACCACTGTTAGAGGCAAGATCTGAGATGAAGAAGCACATATATCAGTTGTGCTTTTTAAGGACTCCCTGCTGATTCTTCCTGTTAATGTGGCACTTAAATGAAATGTTCCTGCAATTCAGTACTAAAGGAGACACTTATTTCCTGGTTTTGGCTAAGAAGGATGTAGAAGTACCTGGGGCACTAGATAGTTCATAGTGCAAGTGATTGTAACACGCAAGCTCATCTGCAAAAAGACCGAAATATATCTCTGCGTGACATACCTTCCTTCCAAGGATGGATTGCCCATCACGTCATCTACCTTGACATCTCTGTTACAGTTTCCCTCTACAGTGATGCTCAGCAGCTTGTGAGCTGGCAAGTTGCACAGTGATTCCTGGAACTGATGTGGGGCAGTCCAGGGACAACGCTATGAAACATCACCATCTGCCCAGTCTTGGTTTTTTGGCCATGAGCCTGTTTCTCCTACCCCATGAAGACAGAGGTCTCAATGCAAACATTGTCCTATTCATTCAGGCCATAATGCAGGCCTTATTTAAAGCTTAATTTGTTCTGTGCTAAAATGAGAATAAAATTTCAGGATTTGATGGCAATCGTTAGAGCGCACTGGAAACAAATTTTCAGAAAATGTTTTCTCAGCTTCTCATTATGTTATGCATTTTATAAAACACTTTTCCAGTGTTATTGCCTGGGAAGTGTAGATAGAAATAGGTCCCCTGTTACTGAGGGTTTCATCTCCTTCTGTTCAGCATCAGATGTCATCTGTGGTTACTACAGCAGTGGCTCTTTGATGTTTGCAGATGGAAGATGGCAGTGCACAGCAGGACATAATAAAAAGCAACGGAAATGTTGTTTGCCCTAGTTTCTTAGGGAAAGAAGCACTATGCAATCATGCTACCTGTGTGACTGCCTCTCTGTAAATGTCTTTGCCTGCCTAATCTTTCAATCCTCTTCTCTTTTCCCCAAGTATCTTTGAACATGCTTCAAAATTTCAGTCACTTTTGATAGAAAGTTGGATACCTCAGAGATACTCTAGAGCTAAAGATTTTCTGCTCATAGTCACTGGAGAAAACCTTTACTGGTTGTCCAGAGGGAAATTCTGTAGAAAAGCCTGTACCCTTACAAGGAGTTAGAGGATCAACCACAAGACACAGATCCATAGGAAGACAGGTTTTGGTAACACCACATATTGGAGTGAGCCATCACTGCAATGAATATGGCTGAAGGAAAGAAGTACAGAAACACTAGGAGCTCGTCTCCATGAGAGAAATGTTATGTCTGAGCCAACTTACCTCAGGCAATATTAGCAGTTTGCAGAGACAATTCCCTAATTTGGTTTGGGTTTTTTTTTCTTATGTGTGTAAGTCGTTACAGTGGATCTGGAGGATCTTTGACTCAGTGGGGTTTTTTTAATTATTATTGTGGTAGTGGTAACAAGACCCTGCAATCCTAAAAGAAATGTAGTACAAACAGAGAGCTGATAAAGTAGCCTTTGGGCAAAAAGCAACAGATAAATATCACATGGAAGGGTATAAGCAGTAATTGTGTGCTCTCAGCCCAGAAAACCAGCTGTGTCCTGGTCTGCATCAGGAGCAGCACAGCCATAGCAGGTCAAGGGAAAGGACTCTCTTTGTCTGTTGTGGTGAAAACCCATCTGCGGTATAGCTCTGGAGCTCCCAACATAAGGAGGTTGTGGACGTGATGGAATGAGTCCAGAGGAAACCATGAAGATGATCACGGGGCTGGAGCACCTCTGCTATGGAGACAGGCTCAGAGAAGGTCAGCCTGGAGAAGGGAAGATTCCAGGGAGACCTTACTATGGCCTTCCAATACCTGAAGGGGGATACGAGAGAGCTGGTAAGGGACTTTGGACAAGGGCATAGAGTGACAGAACAAGTGAGAATGGCCTCAAACTGACAGAGTGCAGGTTTAAATCAGATATTAGGAAGAAATTCTTTATGATGAGAGTGGTGAAGCACTGGCACAGGCTGCCCAGCCCCATCCCTGGAAGTGTTCAAGGTCAGGCTGGATGGGGTTTGGAGCAACCTGATGTTGTGGAAGATGTCCCTGTCCATAGCAGGAGGGTTTGGAACAAAGTGATCTCTAAGGTCCCTTGCAGCCCAACACACTCTGCCCTTCTCTGGTTACCCTGGAGCTGCCCTGGCCAGCAGTAAGTGGCTAGATAATCGCTCCTGTGAAGTGACATGCTTTGGGAATTTGGTTTGACTTTTATAGAGCTAGTTGATGCCTACCTCCAAGGCAGAAGTAATTTCTTGTCTGCTAGTCCCAGTACATGACAGAAAGACTAACTCCAGCCTTCAGCGGCTGTGGTGAGTTTTACTCGTAAAAGGGCATTTGCAGGGCACGTGTGAGACTCTAAAGGTGGATATTCCTGTTGCATCTCTCTCTCAAGCGTGTCGTGTTGCTGCTCTCCTGACTCCATGCATCAGGTCACGGATAGAAGAAATAGAGGTCACACAGCAGAGGGGTGTCCACAGGAAACATGCTTTCTAACAGCGATCTCTGAGCATCCGTCCTGCACAGATCACCCCCTTGTCATGCCTTCTGTTGCTCTGTGACCTCACAGCCCACTTCAGCTGCCCAGACAGCCCTTTATTTGTGTCCACAGCGTCTCTCATTTCTTAGGAATGTCCAAGAGATTTTTGTCAAATCCCTCCGAGAAGCTGTGAGGTCACAAAGAGCTGTGAGACATCTGAACTGGGCTGTTCTAGCACTCACATCTGCAGCTCCAGCCTGAATCGTCTGTCATTAAGCCTGGCATAGCTCTGGGCCCGGATTTGCATGCCCACACAAGATATCCATTATTTAGTGTGCTGGTATAGCCCTCCCCAACAGACCCTCACAAGGCCTTCTGGAGGCCTTCAACAGTTCTCTCCTCCAGGATAATTCAGTCATGACAAGTTCCACCCAGGAAATATGACCTCATGTTGGAAAAGGTGGGGCCATTCAAAAGTGCTTGATGCAATTTTACTGAGTAGCACAGGGCAAAACAACTCAAAGAAAATCCTCCCCACCCAAAAACCTTCTTCAATGTGATGGTGAAAATACAACACCAGCCTTTTAAAATTTCTGTTTCTGAGAGTTTGGAAAAGCCTGGATAAAACTTATCTCCCAGGCAGTCTCCTAAGAAATCCTTCAAGGAAAATGTGTAGTGCCTCTGTCCTCTGCCATATAGGCTGTACTAGCCCTGGGCTACAACGAGGGAACTGCAGGAGAGAAGCCAAGGGACCAGGCACAAAAATTGAAGCTGTGATTCTTTTCCTATAGCTAGTTAAACTATTCTCATGGTGTAACTGGCCCCAGGCCATCTCCCACATGTCAAAGCAGAGGAGCAGAGGCGCACTGTGCTTCTTTGTCCATCCTTCATGCAAAGCAGGTGTGCTTTTTTCAATCTCACCTCGTGGTAGGGAAAAAAGAGTGTGAATGCAGATCTTTTGAACCTAATTTTTTTGTCCACTCCACTAAGTCATCATCTCTTTAAGAGGTTCCAGGGACTCTGATGAGCAGAGCTTCTAATTTTCTGAGGTTGTTTAAACACCTAAAACATGGACCAGAGGAATGTCTTGGATTTAAGGGCTCTTGACCGTCTCCTGAGACACTGAAGGGATGGCACACAGAGGGTGTGGATGTGGACACACAGAGGGGGCTCTCCTGCTCTCTGCAGCCTCACACACTCAGCATCAAAGGATTTTCAGGCTCACAGTGCTCTGCAGCGGAATATGAGAGCTTCTGGGTTGAGTTTCTGTCCACACTTGCCTTGCAGAATGCCTGTGTCTCAGTAGTCAACTTCAACCTTTGTATGCTGCAGATCTCCTGCAGGCCCACCTGGATCCAAGCTCACTGGAACCAGCTCCTGGGATTTTCGCAGACGCTCATCCATGTGCCTGACAGGTTCCTTTGACAGCCAGGTTTAGGGATTTGTCCCCAGATAGACAGTTTTAGCAGAATGCTTTGAGGAAACTGGTTTGCCATCGGTCTGTGTCTACCTGTGGCAGCTTAATGGAGAGTAATGATCCTCCACAAACCCTCTAAATGAAAGCCATTAACTGAACTGATGAGAGAAATTGAATTATTGTCTCACCCAATACTTCCAATCTGCCCTCCAGTTCATCTTGTCCAAGATGTGCTGAACACAAACATAGTCTGTGTCAGTCACCAAGCTGCAGGCAGAGACAGATCCCTCCTTGGCTTCCCAAGAAAGTAAAAATGTGCAGCAAAGTCCTTGGACAATTGCTGACTGACCCTTATAACTCACTTTCTGTCCTTTTAATCTGACCTAATTTGAGGTCGATTTTTTTCCCTGGTGCTTTGCACTGACAGCAAGGGTGTCTCCCCCAAACCAAGCCCACCCCTGCCCGAGGCTGAGACCACAGAGTGGGTGCAACATCAATGATCACAGACCCGCTGGGTGAATTCACGCTGTTTTATCAGAGGCAGCCTGACACTTTTAGAGAGACCAAATTTAGTGGCTGCACAAACACTAGCCATGGAAACATTAGGACAAAGATGAACACAGGATGCATGTGACCAGAAGATTCTACGTTATCCCAACATTCAGCATCGCCTCAGTGCACTGGCAGGCAGCATGGCAGACTGGAAAGCAGACTTTGCCTGCAAATTTTCCAGTTTGAGGCAATATCTAACAAATTAGCATCCCTAAAACTGGGATACTTGCAAACCAGTCTGATGCCCAGGGTACAGGGGTGCCTTGTCAGCACTTGCTGCAAAACACAGAGGACTTAAAGCAACTCAGCAATGTGTAAGAAGTCATATATATTTTTCTTACTCATCATGCATCCAACTATGGGCAAAGGGGACATTTTTGTCCTTGGTGATGTTTAATAAAGTAGATTTAATCAGACAGGACATTGGTAGTGTTGTGTTAGCCCATCTATTATTCAGGTTTTGTTTCTGCTGGTCTCTAGATGGATTGGTGTGTCTCCCAGATGTTCTTCCCTGTTCATGCAATGTCTTTTTGTTTTCGTGGTCCATAACCTTGTGCCTGGTGTGTGCAAATCTAATTATATTTTGGTCTAACAGAAAATGTCAGCTTGCATATACTTCCAAGAATGATGGATGTCCTATCTCTGGAAAGAGCAGAGCCACAAATGGGAATTATCCACGGCTCTGAAGTTAACATACTCTATTTGCAAAATGGAATAGAAATAAAATAAAATAAATTTTTTTTAAAAAAGTTCCCAAAGCACAAAATGGCTTTATTCTTTGCTTCTGTGAAACTACAGCAATGAATGGAAAATGGCAGCAAAGAAGGTGATAATAGTGCGTAGATGAGATGTGCAGGGAACATAAAGATAAAATCTCTGGTTTGGCTCCTACTGTTTCTTGCTGTATGATCTTGGAGAGAGTTCATTTTAACCATTTCTCTTCTGTGCTGGCATTTTCCTGCCTCTTCTTCCTCATCATTTATTCTGAATTCATGCTGACCTTCTGCTCCTCCCAAAAATGTATGGATCCTCATCAGAAAAGACCATCAACCTTGAAATATCATCTTCGCACTACTGCCTGTTTCCATCAGTTGTCTGCTACCTTAGCCCAACAAAGACCCTCTGTTGGAGCTGCTTGTGTGCTTAAATGTTACAATTAAATGTGCTTAAACATACAAATGTTTTTGCAAAACTAGGGCCTGAGGCCATCAGGAGATGCAAGGCAGACACCCCAACTCTATGGACACACAGTGTTTTCACAAGTTCTGCCTGCTTTCCCAAAACATGTGCAGAGCTCCCTAAATACACAATTTTAAGAAGGTTTTATTTAGAGTAACTGTGGGGGTTTTGGTTTTGTTTTTTGTTTTTTTTTTTTTTAAACTGTGTTCTGTCTCTATAGATTTTCTGATACTGTGGTGGCTCTTGGTGCTCATGTTGGAAAATGCACTATGTATAAAATGGGATGTTGTTGACAAAACTTACAGATGACTGAAGCTCATCAACAGTAGCAAACAGCTGGTGTTAGTCAAGATGCAAATTAGTTTTCCATGTCAGGAAGGAAGGCACAAATAATCATCCCAAAACTCAGCAATAAAGACCTACTTCTGTCATTTAGAATCCAATACAGCTCCAGGACATAAAGCCTCCTGAACTTATGGAAATGCCTCAGTGCAAACAGCTCAGCTACAGTCTCTTTGGATTCAGGATTCCTCGCACTGACTATCACAATTAGGATGAAGCTAATTTAGTAAAACCGAGTGACTGGGGTCTCTGGGGCATGACTCTGTCATCTGGTGGCTCGAGAGATGCTGTTCAACTTTCCCTGGCCCTTTTGGTCCAGATGCCATTGGAAGGCAGTGGCAGAGCCTAATTATAGACATCTGTGAGTAATGCATTTCACAGCTGTTGTGCTATAGCGGGCAGGGAGAACTTCAGGCAGTGCCCAACAATTCCACAGAGCGCTGGATGCTGGGTCTCCACTCAGTGCAGAGCCTGGGGGTTGCAGCTGCTCAGGCTGGGAGTCAGGGAGCTCCCGGGGAAGCACATCCCACAGGGGAGGCCAGTGCTTGTAGAAGGACCAGCTGTACCTGGAATGAGAAGGTGGTCCTCATTCCCAAGGGAGATCCATCCCACTGGGCCACAACAATCAATCAGTCTCCAGAAGCAGAAGAAATGTTGAAAGAAGAAATTGAGCTGAAGAGACAAGCTAGGAGACGGAGAGAAGAATATTGCAAAAAGAAAAGACTATGGGTGTTACATCAAGGTAGTTCTTCTCCTGTCAGCATGGTCAGACTGTGAACTCCATGAGGCAGGATTGACAGACAGCATCATAAAGAGGGAGATACTCCCTCAGTGTCAGTTTGGTAATGGTCCTAAGACACCTTGTGCTCTGTCTGCCCTCTGCTTCTCTCTTTTGTGTCAGGCTTTCTCTTCATTTGTCCTCACAGATGTCACGCTTCAAACATATCTAGCTCTCTTGGGACTCTGGAAGTTTTAAATAGGTCTGTGGGGTTAGAAATAGGAGCCAGCTATAAATAGGGTGATAACAACCTGCAAATAAACTGAAGGGCCAGAGTGTAGTGGCAGAGGGGCTGTCACCATGTGTGGGAGATGTGGTTTTCCCTGCTACTGGCAGTCCAGGAGCCGTGGCTGTGAACCATCCATGGACAGCATCCAATTTGCCATGTGTTCAGAGAGGAAAGCATTCAAGCTCAGCCCCCACTCCTCACAGCCCCTGCTATTTCTAGCTCCCTTTCATGTGTGTGTGTGTGTTTTAAATAGATGCAATCTTTAAATAGTCATGACTGCAGATGGTAGTTTTCAAATAAATTTAAGTGATGGACTGTGGTCTGACTGAGTGCTCTGGGGCAAGGTCTGATTTCTCACCATAGCCTTGGTCCTAGGATCCAGCTGAATCAAAACCAAGACCTTCAGAATACAGCACCCAAATTGTTTGGTGCTGGGCTTTGTTTGGCATTGAGTGGCTGGTTACAAAGTTCTTCCAAACTTCTGTCTGCCCAGGCAGACGGAGAGTGCATAACCTGTGTGAAGCACAGCCCTGCTCCTCAGGGCACCTGGAATGCACTCAGATACAAAGTCCTGGACAGCACAGTGCCCTGGAGGCAATGGGCAAGGAACAGGACATAAAGCAGTGCAGAACTTGCCTACTGGCTTCAAACACGTGTGATGGATTTGAGTGTTTGGTGTGTTTTACAGTCTGGATGAGGAATGTCCAGTCCTCCAGCAGCTTTCACCTGGTTTTAACTGCCAGATATCCTAAACCAAAAGTTCCTCTGGAAACCTCTGCCAGCAAAGCCCAGTCTGTTTACAAGAGATCTGATCACATTTGTACACTTGAGCTTAAACTGTGCTTTTTAAACAGACCAGGTCTGAGTCTGTTCTCAGTCAGCTTCTGCAACTATAAGAGAGGGATAAGAAAGAACAAAGACCAAAAGCCCCTTGTAAACAAAACTACATTTCTGCTAGACTTGATCTGTGAGTCACAGGACTTGCCCACTTCCCCCTGTGACCACCTTCCAACATTTGGGTCAGCCACTGAAAATACATTTGAAGCAAAAGTCTGCTCATCCTCTCTGTTAGCTTTGGAAACCTGGTCATTGAGTGATACAGAAGCTGAATTAAAATATGGCTGCAGGCTCTAAAGGCTGCAAAATGTTGCAGCTGTTAAAAACATCTGCATGCCAGAAGGAGGAGGGTCCAGTTTTCCTGGCCAGAGCATGATGCTGAGTGGGCTCAGTGGAAATGTTATTACGTGAAATGCTGCCCAATGTGATGATGTGCTCAGCTCCCTGTGCACAAGGTGCACTGTGCATTGGCTGATGCATTGCCCTCCAATACAACCAGTCTTGACGATTTCTAGAAGTAGGATTTGGACTAGAACAATATCTGTAAACTGTGCAGGAGTAGCTGCTTGCCTTGGTTTGGCTGTGTCCCTGCAGAGCTGATTCAACAGACTTGGTTCAGGGCTGGGAGCCCACTATAAGGCAAATCTCCCTGCTAGGGTGGGGCAGGCACATACTTTTTACATGACAGCTTTGCAAACACAGCACTCTGGTAATTCATAAAACAGGGATAATGCAAGGGGTCATGGAATTCTTGCCTTCTGGCAGAGATGCTGAGTGGCATCATGCTGTGTAATTGTATACAAATGCAAACCACGCCTTGGCCCAGCTTCCCTATGGGGATTGGTTTTAAGGATGATTAGAAGCCAGGGAAAGGCACCAGGATTCAGCATCTTTTCAGCATAAGGTCCATGAGAGCAGACACGTACCTGTCTGGCTGTATATTTGTTTTCCCTCCAAAGGCAGAGAACTGACTCTCCAGTACAGAAGGGTGATAGATGCCTGAGGCTATGATCAGATCATTCCTGTTATGAAAAGCACTAAAATAATGAAAAGTGGGTGAAGGCAAGTCCTGTCAGTCCCCCCTCTTCCTCACACAACTACCTAAAAAGAGTAGAAGTTTCCTTCACTTCTGGTGAAAGAATTTCTTGGGTTTAATCATTGCTTCCTGAAAATAAATATGATTCACTTTCAGCACTTTTCAGTGATCACCTCAAAGCTTCCACAACGCCTAAGTGCTTCACAGAGACAGAGACAGATTTTAATGCAAATCCAAAGATAGGGTTTGAACCCCTACCTGCTGAAGTTCTCAGTAGAACTTCAAAGCTCCTCAGAGCTCATTTGCTCAGGAGCAGCCCCAGTGCACGTGAAACCTTTCCAGCCTGACATTTGCTTCCAGCCACAACACTCTCCAGCAGGACAATAAGGTCTGACTCATGAGGCTGAAGGGATTTGCAGCTCAGGAGTGGGACTGTATGCCCTAAACACATAGAGGTGATTTATGGGCTGCCTTCTGAGTCACATCCTCAGCTGACCACGTTCTGCCCATGAATCTTCGTGCATTCCCATCAGACCATCTTGTCCACACAGACTGCAGTTCTGGTCACCCTCCGTATCATCAGATTATCGATGCCTCAAGGAGCATGCAGATGTGGTTCTTAGAGACATGGGATAATGGTGGACCTGGCAGGGTCTGGTCTCTATGTCTTTTCCAGCCTTGATGATGCTGTGATTCTGATCCGTCAGCTTTTGGGCAGCCCTGACCCAAACCCCACACATGCAGTGCTGTGCCATAGCATGAGAGAAAAATACCAAGGACATGACCCAGCTGTAGAGCCCAAGCCCTGCTCTGATCTGGTCTTTCTTGTGTCCAGAGCACTCTGCATTGACAGTGACTTCATCCCTGTTTTCAGACACCACATGGATACACCCAGAGTCACTGATTAACGTCTAAATCAGGAGAGGAGAGGAGAGTAAAAGTTTTCATTCTGGTATATTTTCATCTCTTCATTCTCTGATTTTTTTTCAGTCAAATGAGGAATAAATTATCCTTCCATCTTCCACTGGAGGACTGCAAGGGACCCATAAGGCAGCATGCATAGGACATGTCAAAGCTTCCAGCACAAAATCTTCTCCCCCAAGTCCCATAGAGCTGCTCACCTGTTCTGCAGGCACATGGTGGGGAGCTGCTTGACGGCAGAAGTGGAGACATCAGGTCCTCAGCATGAGGTGGTGTCAGAAACCCTTGTCCTGAGCTAGCTCAGCCAGCCTTTCCTGGAAGAGAATACCAGCTCCACTCAGTTAAATAACTCCTGTTACTTTATGCTTCACAGATTTGAGAGCCCCCTCCACCACACTTCCCTCACCTCAGATCCTGTTTCTGGGGGCCCCTCCTGTGTTTCATTAGGTTTCCTCTATTAAGGCTTCACGTACAATGTGGAATTTTGTAGTGAAGTGACAGAGGGCAGCCAGTTCTTGTGGGACTCTTTGTCTCAGGTTTTGTAAGAGCTGCTATTGTGAAAGCATTTGACAGGCCCACCAACACGAGTATAAAGACAATTTAATGACTTATTACTATTAATTGGGGGTGGGGAGAAGGAAAATAGAGAAGAAAGTGCCTGGCTGAATTGGTGCCAGAGGGCTCAGGTGGGGATTTATTGTAGCAGCTCCCAAACTGCCAATTGCCCATAGCAATGTATTGTGTAGGAGCACAGCCTCCACCACAGAGGTGATTAAGGGTCCAGAGATGGAGGCAAAAGAGTGGTTGAATGAGTTAGAGCAGGAACAACAACTCCAGGTGGGCTCAAATGCACACGAGAAGCTTTTAGAGGAATTCTGTAGGAAATCAGGGCAGGTTATGGAAGGGAAGAGATTTCCATGCTCCCTCGGTGAGTGCTTGGTCTGCAAAAAGTGTTCAGCAACTGCCTTTAAAACGTAGGTCTGTTCCAACCCTAAAAAGCTGGGCAGCACAAAGCCACCACTGATCTTGTTTCGGCAATGTACAAGGAGCCAAAAGCTGTGAATTCATCTCAACTTTGTCTATGCCGTGGTTGTAGTGGAAGTTTAAGGCTCAGGGTGAGGAACATGGGATATAATTTAGAAAACTCATTTTGATGCTCAGAATCTCCTCTTCCAGCCCTGAAACCTGTGTTCCTGCAGGTCACTGAGCACCATGGTGGCCTCCCAGAGGCAGAGCAGCAGGCAGAGGAGAATTATCTCATAGCATGCAAAAACCAGCACAGCCTTATTTCAAGGCAGCTCTTGCACTGAAGATTTGCAAGGGATAGAAAGTGCTGGTGTATGGACATTTCCAGGAAAACAAGCTTGTCTCTCTAGTGATTCTTGAAACAGAGGTGGCTGATAGGTGTGAAATTATATTTACTTGCCTAAAAGCACATATGAAGTGCACTAGATGAGACAAAGGAAAATAAAATTATTTAATGCCTGTTTCCCCTTCCTTCACCAAAAAAACCAAAACAAAACAAAAACCAAAAAACCAAATCAAAACCATTCAAACAACAACAACAAAAAATACAACAGAAAAACCACCCAAACAGAAAAAGGAGATGTTTCTGTGACTTCATTTCATGCCTGGGAAGAGAAAAAACTTTAAAACAATCTTCCTGGGAGGTCCTGATGAAACAGGGCTGTCAGAGACAGCAGTCGGTTGCCCTTTTGATTTGAAATCCAGCTAATTAGCTCCGAAGCACAGTGCCTCAGATCTGAGCAGGGCACGAAGCTGCTGAGTTTGATATTTCCAGTCCTGTCAGCCCATGCATTAAAAAAAAGAAATGAGCTCCATGGGGCTGAGGGAGCAGCGGGCTCAATGAGGCACCCTGGGGAAATCTGGCAGAGCTGGAAAAGGGACTGGCAGCCTCGATGGCAAAGCCCAACTCACAGGGCCTCCTGATGGGAGCCTGGGGGACAGAGTGAGGCTGATTCCTCCTCCTGAGGCCCCTGCAGGGATCCACAGAGCTGGGACCTGGAGGCAACACCAAAAAGGAGGGGAAGTTGTGCTCTGAAGCAGCACAGCTACAGAGCCAGGGAACTGTCTTGTAGCAGCAGCAGCAGCCCCTTCCTGGCATGCCAGGGCTTTGAGCTGCAAGAGGATGAGATGCCATGGGCTTCTAGGGAGGCAAAGTCATGGACAGATGTCATTCCTGTGTCTTGTGCCAGGCTTGCACCAACTGCATTTGAATGACTTTCTCTGAAGATATCTGGATGTAGCAACAGCCCTGGGGCAAACCCCTGGACAGAGCTAAAAATTGTGTTAAAAAGTTTCTGAGAGCAGGACAAAACCTGCAATAAGAAATGTCAATACTCTCAGCAGGCTGCCTCCTGTAAGGCTGCAGGACACAGCTACCTTTGAGTGAACTCTGGGGACACAAAGGCTCACGGGGACACACCACCTCCAGGGACAGGACATCTACCCACAGAGAGAACTGAGGGAGCAGTTTTTATAAGGTACAAAAGAGAACCAAGCTAGAAATCAGGAATCAAAATCCTAGTTGAAGTTCAAGTTTCTCCAGCATACAACTTATCTGGTATAAAGAATTGATTTTTCATAAGGACTGTTGCATTGGCATCACTGAACCCCAGAGGTTCTTATTCAATGAAAAGGTTCAGATGGTGGCTTGGCAGTTGTCAAACATGACTTCTTCAGCCAGGGTCCCAGGACTGATGCAGAGGTTCTCCAGATGTTTCACCAGTAAAAGTAGTGTCTACTACTGCAACACATACCTGTTTCCTAACAGGGTCAGGAAGCTGCTGCTGTTTTCAAGCACTCAGGTTTTGAAGCTGCAGCATCCTGCGGTTTGCTGAGGGCTCCAACCCCATCCTGGAATGCAGGAGAGCCCAGGGGAGCTCTGTGCTGCTGTGGAGGTGTGCTGCCTGTATCCTACACAGCCATAGTAAGGTATTCCTGAGTTTGTGCAAACTGCAATGCATTTCACACCAGGACAGAATGGCAGATGGCATCCTTCATGATTCCTTATGTATGAGATCTCTTACATGCCTGTTTCCTATTTTGAACTCCCTAAGTTTGGCAAGGGATCATGTTGTCTGACACAGGAGAAATGTTCCCTTTGCAAGCATGTCTCACACTTGCAAACCATACACTAGTTTGTTTATCTCTTAGCCCTAAAGGAAGAGATAAAATAGAGGAAAGGAAGAGAGTATTGATTGTGGAAGTCTCTACAGCAGTGTCCAGCAAGGAATGATTTTCACTTCAATGCCTCACTGGAGAAATCTGAGCTCGAAGAAAGGGCTTAGCCAAAAGAAGCCAGAAGAAAATATTATTCAGGTAATCTAACATTATGCTTCAGAGAGCACAAGAAGTTTACATGGGAGGGTGAGAAAGCTGTTTTTCACATGGCTGAGGATATTGCACAGCTCACCGGCTGCATCCTGGGAAGAGTCTCATCTTCCCAATGAGCAGTTGCTATCTGAGAAGACAGGATTAACTGGAACAATGATCTGACTGGACCACTGGACTGTGAGAATTGGCTTTGTCTGAGCACCCATTCTCTTCCTTTGCCTCCCTGTTGAAAACATACATCAAGGCAGATCACAGCTCTCTGTCCCATCAAACGGAGGGGTGTGCTGCTGCTTGCACTAAAGGATCAGCACACACAAGCAGATGTATCAGAAGTGATGGACCTTGCTTCAGCCGGGTGTTTGCACTGCTGTGAAAAATCGTGACACTTAGCACAGCTACTGAGCCAGATAGTGATAGAATCATCGAATGGTTTGGGTTGGAAGGGACCTTAGAGATCATCTAGTTCCAGCCCCACTGTCGTGGGCAGGGCTGATACCTACGTCTAAAAGCAATGAAGGGCACCCCTATGTGAGTACTGCAGGATGAACTCACCCTGCCGTGATGGGGTTTTTATTAACAAAAAACCCTATACTTCAAATTCCACAGTGCTTCTGGTGCAACCGTATTCCCTTGGCCAGCAATGCTCTTTCATTCCTCTGCTTTGCCTTTTGCCAAAGAGCAAATCCTAAAATCTTCACAGAAAAATTTAAATATATTCCTTGGATCCCTTGATTTCAATCATGTACATTGAGTTTGCATTTTCCTTTAAGCGATGTTTCTTTCTCTGGCATAAATTTGACCTTAAAAACAATTTTTCAGGGAGTTCTGCCCACCTCTATTTTCTGTTGTTTAGGATGTCTTGTCCATTTCCCATCTTGCTCCTTCTAGAAGCAATAATCTGTATGCAGCACCGGTGTGGGATAAATATTGCCTGAAAGATTTCGAGGCTGAGCTTAAGCAAAATCTGTAGGGAGGGAACTTTTATTAAGCCAACGGCTTTAGCTTGAATGAAACAGAGGAATTCCCAGGCACATCAAACATTTGACCTGATGGCAGATGCAAATCCAGCCACCAGCACCACATTGCAGTGACAGAGTCAAATACTAACCTACTCCAGGACAGGCAAACAAGAAAGGTCTGGAAGAACACATGAATTTGTCAAGGATTTTAAGGAGCCAAGAGTTCACACGTCCTTTCAGTGTGATTTGGATGTCAGTGCTTCCCAAGTACTCTCTATTCCCTTATTTCCCAATGCCATCCTGGTATAAGTGAAGACACTCACACAGCATGGAAGAAGCCCTGACCCCAGTCTCTCATCTAGCGATGTTGTTTTATAAAGTGTGTGCTGCGCTGAAACTACATTGGGAATATATAAGGAAGAAAAGGAAGGATAGAATTGTCTACAGCTCCTGGAACAAATTGAGACTGTATGCCCAATGTGCACAAGAATGTCTGGATTGTCCAGAGAAAGAAGGAACATGTGGAAATAGGAAAAGGAAGGAAGAAGGGCTGGTGGACTGAGGGCATCCTCCACACACCTTGATGAGCAGAAACTCATTCCTGACAAGGAGGTCTGTATGGGAACACAAGAATGGGAAGAATTATGACCTAAAATACCTTTATGGGCCCATGTTTTATGTTTATTCAAAACTAAGCCATAGGCTAAAATACTGAGTCTTTGAGGCAAGGCTGTTGCATGTTCCTGATCCAGAAGTGACACATCTGATCTGTTCTCCTGGTAAAGACTTGTGGAGCTTCAGTGATTCCTTTGGCTCTCTTATTCTTTACCAGCAATGTCTTGGGCTGCACTGGGACAAGCCCTGGCTTCACATAATCATGTAGCTTCAACAGCTGAAAACTTCTCCTTCTATCCCTCGGTTTTTGGATAACACATGAATATCCAAGGGAGCTCCTAAACCTGGCACCCCCACAACCACTGGTCCCCAAGTAACCCTATCCAAGCAGGTGACCTCCCCCAACAGCCAAGTCTTGGGAGCATCTCTGCCTGCTCTTGCTCTCTGCAGCCGTTTTGCTACGTGCTTTTGCATGATGAGCACATCCTGGCCACCAGACTCCATCCAGCAGTAGATTAGCAGCAATTAAGCAGTGCTCATTGACCTAGTCCTAACTGGACCTCCCCTGAACTGAACGGGAGCCACACTGGATTCTGTCCCTTTCCATTTGTGGGGCTAATTATTACCAGCTAAACAGCACTAGGCTTTCCCTTTTTCTCTTTGCCATGCTTGTTAGCATTGTTTCTTCCAGCAGCTTTTCATCTCAATGGAGGCAATTGTGCCTGGCTGACATTTTAATTCTTTCCAGCTGCATCTGAACAAAATCACACAAATTAAGTGGAAGGGCTTGGAGAAGAGGGGGAAGGAAGCTCCCAGCCCCCACAGTCTGTACTACAGCAAGGGTTTTGTGCTGAATGCAAAAGATGCTCAGAAGATGCCATGGGTAGAGGCTTTGATTCCACACTGGCAGCGTGGGCCAGTCCCACGGATGTTCTTTTGCACCAGAACCTCTCTGGAGCTGTTCCCCTGAAAGTTGTGGTAGGGAAACTTAGAGGTGAAGGATTTGCCATTACTCCCAGCAGAAGCAATGGCACTCATTTGCTCCTGCTTACAGAAATGTACTGGTTTAGGGTCCCCTACACTCAAATAATTGAGATTGAGTGAGCTCCTGACCACTCTGTGAAGGGTCTGCAGCTGAACTCTGCTGGTTAAACACAGATTTAGAACAGATTGCCAAGCTGCAAATTTCTTTAGCAAGACATGGAAATCCCAGCCATGAACAAAGACCTCTCCGGGTAAGATACTGAGTTAATACAGAATAAAGAGTCTGCTTATACCCTGTAATTAAGGAGAAGCATTAAAACAAGTGTATCAAAAATTGCTCTTGCAGGTCTTAGGTTGTTTTATAGATACACATGTAGCTTGTTTCAGAATCTAAGCCCTTTAGCCTGTTAGGACAAAAAGAGATATCAAAAGAAGAATTAAATGCAAAAAGTCTCTAGCAGTTAGTATGAACCACAGGGAACAGGATCAGACTAGTACAGTAAACCATAGAGCAACACAATCAGGCTGATGCTGGATTAAGGCAGCCCTGAAAACAGAAGAAACCAGAGATGTTTGCTTGCCACACTTCTGTCTTTGCAGCCTCATATTAGTGAGCAGCAACAGAAAAGGGTTTGGCCTTTTGGTGATTCCAGTGTGAGCACCAGGCTCACAGTCACAACTCGGCTCCCAGTTTCCAGGCAACAGGAGCCTTGCTCCTTGCTTGCTGCTTGGACATATCCCCGTCACATTGGCTCTTTTTTGTGTTCAGGAAGGATACGTTTTTGACTCTTGGCTACTTTCTTTGTGCTACACATGGACAGATTTTCCAGGGTCTTGCACTGCCTGACATTCATATTCCTTGGTTTCTGTTCACTTCAAGCATTTTAAATCCCAGCTCCTGCCTGAGGGCAAACAGTTTGTGCTATGGTCTGAAAGTGCAGCTGTGATTGTTTTCGGAGCTAGCATGAGGCTCCCTGGCTCAGACACTGTAACTACATACACTGGATGGTCCAGAGGAGCTTCCTATTCTGGCACACAAGAAGAAGCAGGAGCTGGTGCAGGATGTGTAAGGAACTGGAGATCAGGGGGAGTCCAAAGGACCAGTGGGAAATCAGATGAAGGAGGTGAAGAAACTAGTAGGAAGAGAAGTGACAGGCACAAACAGTCCCCAGTGACTGCTGTTACCTGAAATCCCTGTGATTTCTCTGCCCTGGCTTCCAAAGGAGTAGCACCACTGGGTCTGGAGAGCCCATTCCAACATTTGATACCAGATCTAGGTGCCTACTTGGGGAACTGAATAGCTCAAGATCATGTTACAGCCTGGGTCATCTCAGAGACACTCCTGAGAGGTGATTTTGATCTTAGCAGTGTCAAATCTCTTTCTGGAGGCACCAATTGCTCTCCATTAACCACAACATTACAGAATCAGAATAATTTGCGTAGGAAAATACCTCTAAGATCATCAAGTGTAACCATTAACCTACAGTGCCAAGCCCACCTCTAAATCATGTCCCTAAGCACCACATCTACACAACTTTTAAATATTTCCAGAAAGAGTCAAGTACCTCTGAGATCCCAAACCACACGCCTCAGGAATTTGAGCTGCTTTTGGTTGCAGGACAAATAGCCCAGGGAGGACCATGCCAGTGAAAAAGAAGTGAAGATGTTTTCCAGAAAGTCTCACTGCTAAATTTTTCAGCTGCCTCACACACTAATGTGAACAGCAGATTCCCACTTACGAAAAAAGCCCCCACCTCTGTGCTGTTCTTCCCCAAAAGCCCTGGAGTGCAAGACCCATCTCCCTGGGTGAGAAGAGCTCCTTTCAGGTGTTGGAGTTGGTGCTTCTAATGCCAAGAACAAAATGTAATCCTGGCAGGTTTTCAAAGCACCAATCTTAACACCTGAGGAACTGTCATTGGGATGTGCTCAACTGAGAAATCAGAAGCAAAAGCAGGGAAAAGCCTTGCTTCAGCTTTTGCCATGATTTGCTTTTTCTTTAAAGACATATTTGAACAGCTCTCAGCAGGAGCTATGGATGCTGCCAAGCTTTCAATCCATGCAGATCTAAAATATTTGTAATCAAAATTGAGCTCCAGGGCACTTGTTTATTTATTGCAGTAGTTTACATCTCTGTATGTCCCCATGACTCCAATTTTAGCAGGGCGAGGCACAGAAACAAACAGAGGGTGACAGAGATAATAAGCATTTCCTAATTTATAAAGGGCTGTTTGTTTGTGCCTTTTTTTTTTTTTTTAAACTTGCAGAAAGGATCTCTGTCCAGTAAGTCAAATTCCTTGAGGGATTTAAAGGAACATGATACTATCCCTGGGGGATTTTTTACTTAGAGGCCTTACATTTCATGCTGTGTTTTCTTGATGCATTTTCTTTTGTGGCAACTTCAGCTTAAACAATCACCTCCCAGTCCTTGTACCTTACCCTCTCCCAAGTGTTTGCTCCTACAGTATCGTGGTGTAACACCACAAAGCTATGACTAAGTAGGGTAAGATAAAAAGAATTAGGGAAGCAAATGATTATCCCCAAAAAATCTGGTTTGGCTCTGTTGCTTTGTTGGATCCGTTCCACAAACCAGCGCTCAGCAGAGCAGCTGTGCTGGCAGGGAAGAAGGGATGGCATGCAGCAACCTGACTACAGGATTGAGAGGCAGCAGAGGGAGGGGGGGAGAGCAGAAAAGCCATCAAAGACAGCATACCTTAAAGCGAAAGGCTCAATTAGTGGCTTTTCATGCAGCTGTTCCATGAGAAAAAAGTGGTAAATCACTTTTCCTGCATCCTCCCCATCACCCAGCAGTGCCTGGAGCGTTCATAGCACCGATGCAGAGCCCTTCCCTGCCTTAGGGACTCAGCAGAAGAGAAGGGAGAACCAGCACACCTTGAGTTCTACACAAGAAGAAAGTTCGGAAAGACTCAACTTGAGACCTGTGCACCTTCCAGGCTGCAGCTCTAAGGAAGATTTTGCAACAATGCATAAGGAAAGGGAAACAGGGTGAGCGCTGTGAGCCTCTGGAAATCTTTCAAAGCTCCTAAAATCAGTGTGGAAATAGTCTTGACTATTTAAAACATTTGATAATGTGGAGATAAATGGATGGTAGGAGCTGCAGGGGAGAGGGGTCTCAGGGTGGTATCAAGTCCAGTGAAGGGCACCAAAGGAGCAGGATATGGGACAGAATGAAAAACAGCACAGAGCAGGCACATGGGCAGCTCTGATTTGGGTCCTACAATGAATGAGGCAGTGATGGAGCTGTCTGAAGAGAGAGAGAACTTGCTTTCAGTCTTCCAGTGAAGAGAGGGAAAAGGCTGGAGGGGGAAGGAGCACAGATCCACAGAATGCAAATGAGGCAGAGGTGATGCTGCTTCATATAAAGCTGAATGTGCTTAAGGGACTCTCCAGGGGTGATTACCCAAAATTACTTTCAGAAAACGCCACTGAGACACTTCTGGCTCTGCACAGAGCACACAGCACAACACATCTTCATACAGGGAGATTGACACACACGTGATGGATGTCAATAGTGAAGGAATTCCCCTTAAGGGAGGAACAGTAATTAACTTTGGAAACAAGGATTGGGTCTGGATGTACAAGGGAATGTTGTCTACAGGGCTGGGTTCAAAAGGAGATGGGTGAGGTGGTTTTGCAACACTCATGGTTATGTCTCCCTCTCCCAAAGCCTGCCATGCAATGCAGAGTTTACAGTCTTAGGAAATTCATCAAGTCCCATTTCTGACCCCAGTAATGAATGTGGATGATCAGGGTCTTAGTCCTTAGCTTCAAGTTCAAACCCTAAAGCTGCAAATAACTCAAAGGCGAGGGAGGCTTAGCATGGCAAGGGAGGAATTTCTGTGCATCTGTTAGAGGAACTGTGTCTGTGCCTTCTTGAGCTTGTGTTTTACAGTTAACACCTGCCTCATTAAAATACACAAATTCAGAGAGAAGGAAATTATGCCCTTCCACTTTGCCAGAAGCCCACCCAGACATGCTGGTTGTCTAGTGGGTACCCCAAGCTATCTTACATATTTAGTCATAGCCAGAGGTGCCAGCACAGAGTTTGTGCCTGTGTTAGGAGGAAAGAAACGTCCTTGAACCTTTACCAGACCTTATCAACAGCTGAAAGTTGTTTTTTTGGACTTTAGTTCAGCTACAACACCACCCTTATTTCAAACCCAAATCATTTTGCTTCCAAGTCCAATTTGTTAAACTAAGCAACAACAGAATCCACACACTTACTGGGAGGTCTTTCACAAAACACAAGCATTCATCCAAATAAGTAAGAATAAGCTAATATCTTGCCCTACCACCTCAGAAAAAGAAACTCATTGTTCCCATTAAACTTCAAGGAGTTTGCTGTGAAGTGATATCATGGGGAGAGAGAAAACAAAGACATATTGGGCAAACCCCTACAATATTTCACTTCAGGATTCATGTTTTAACATCTTGTAAATCAAAAGTACCTTCATTGTTTTTACTGTTTTTCCTTCGCCTTCTGTTTTCAACAGAATTGATTTTGAAGCCAGGACTATGAAGAAGTACTAATGCTGGGCTTTGTTTCTGAAAGGTGTTTACATCTCTGCTTGGAGGATGCTGCTTCCTGTTCGAGATTCCTGGCTGGTTTTGGTGGCAGCCCTGACATTCCTGGTGGTGGGCAGACATAAGGAAGGCTAACAAGCTGTGATTACTGCCCATCCTGACAGCCCTATTCAGTGCACCTATTGTCGAGCCAGCTCCTGTTCCTGCTCTAAACTGCCCTCTGAAGAGATCTCTTTCTCTCTGCTTCCCATCCTTGTGACCTAAGCATACAAACTGAAGTCCTAGAGCTGACAGCAGAAAGGTTCCTGGAAAAGGTTTTGTGTCTCTGCCTGCAGGTCTTGGAGGCATTTGCTTGGTTAATGCACCTGGAGATTTCTCCTTGTTTTCTGCAATCTCTGTCAGTTATTTGAACAGATGCCAGGCTACCATTCATGCTCTCTAAGTCTACACATTTACCAAAAGATGAGCATTTAGTCCACATATTCTCTCTGTAGGTAAGGGGAAAAGATGTCCAGAAGTTCATACACCTAACCCACTTGGAACACACCCATCAGGGTAGTTTGAGTCAAGCTGCACCACTGCCTTTCCTTTTCCATGCGCGAGAAAAATAGCCTCGGACTTTTGACTGGTGGCTTCCAAAGACAAAAGTATTTTCTATTCTGGTATTGTACATTTCCACAGATATCTAGAAAGCTATAATACTACCTTTCCATCTAATTCTCCTTTCCTATTATTCTGTGTACTAATATACATAGGCTTTATTGTTAATGATAAGCAAAAAAAAAAAAAATAAAATAAAAGGACAAACATTTCCAGGTAACAGCAGGACTTTTGTTTTAGAAATGTAAAAAAAGATTATAGATTTCCATGGCTTAGAACAATGTTGCAGCTAAGCTTACATTTTTGTCAGCTTTCTGTTGTGTAGTTCATAATTTCGAAATTATCTTCTTTTAGAGAGAGGCTGACCAGACTACAGTAAAATCACAGGATTATAGTTCAATTCATTTTAATTCAATTAACTCTGAAGGCTGAAGCCGTTTATGTCATTTAGGGAAAGGTCCTAGCTCAGATACCTCCTTTAGAAATCCATCACTAAAAGCAAGCTCATCAGAAGAAGCTCCTAAGAAATGCAGCCGAGTTTGAATGCCCTGGACCAATCTGCAAAGTGAACAGGGGTGTCAGGGGGGCAATGCAGTCAAGGTCCACAGAGCTGTCAGCAGAACCTCCCAGCAGTGACTGGAAAGCCAAATTCCATTCTGACATCTCGGCACTTCCACCCGGAGTCCATCTCAGATGGATGAAGCTGGGATTTCAGACTTCAAAGCACAACTGTCCTGTGCCTGAAGAAACTGTGAGCAGGAATTGATTCACATAGGGTCATCTACCTCTGGACACCTAGCCTCAAGGGGATGGAAGCAGAATTCTCCATTAGTTTGGATTATTCTGGGAATTTGGAGTGACTCCAGCATTACTGGTGTAAAAGACATGAGGTTCTGGTCAGATTCTCACAGATTCTCAAGAAGAATAATTTGCTTTACCAAAGTGGTGAGGAAATGAGACCCATTTCCTTAAGAGATTTCCCATCCACGTGACCCCTAAGTTCAACACCATGTTCAGTGCAAGCTCCACAGTCCCTTCACCCTCCTCTTCATGCACAGCCAAAGCCCACCACAGGATCTACACCATGCAGCAGGGGCAGCTGCACCCTTTTGCTCACCCCTTGGCTTCCCCTCTGGATCCTACACCAGGAGGTTCTTTAGTTATGCCTTTCCTGTTAATTTCAAACGTGTATGTCCAGCAGGTTGAGGAAGGTGATTTTCCCCCTCTACTGCACTCTCGTTAAGAGCCCACCTGGAATACTGTGTCCAGCTCCGAGGTCCTCAGCATGGGAAGGATGTGGACCTGTTGGAGCGAGTCCAAAGGAGGCCACAAAGATGCTTAGAGGGCTGGAGACAAGCTGAGAGTTGGGGATGTTCAGACTGGACAGGAGAAAGCTCCAGGGACACTTTCTTCTGGCCTTTCAGCACTTGAAGGGAGCTGGTAAGAAATACAGGGACAGTCTTTTGAGCAGGAGCTGCTGTGATAAGACAAGAGGGAATGGTTTTAGACCGAAGGAGTGTCAATTTAGATTGGATGTTAGAAGATTTTTATTATGAGGGTGGTGAGGCATAGGCACAGGTTGCCCAGAAAAGTTGTGGATGCCCTGTCCCTGAAAATGTTACGGGCCAGGTTGCATGGGAATTTGGACAACTCGACCCAGTTAAAGATGCCCCTGCTCATTCTAGAGCTGTTGGACTAGATACTCTCTAAAGGTGCCTCTGAAGCCAAACTATCTATTCCATGATTCTGAACTGGACATTCCTCTGATCCTGGAAACTGTCTGAGACCTCCCACCTTCACAGTACCCAGGGCCATACCAACAGCCTACAAAGCTGCAAAAACACCCAAACACTTTATTTTTAGATAAATAGTAAGCTTTTCCATGCAGCCCTCCATACAACACCTACCCTCTGTGAACACACAGCCATACCGCACCAAGCAAGGACACCTCATGCCTTTGAAAGAAGAAGAAACAAGGACCACACGCGTTTTCCATGGAGCTCCACAGCATCCAGGTGTGAAAGGGACAGAGCAGGGGGCACTGGGCTCTCTATGTGGCCAGTGTTGAATGGAGGGAGCTGGCAAAGCTGGATTGCACCTGGGCAGACGCTTGCTAGCAGCAACTTCTTTTGTTTATCAAGCTCCTTGTAGCTGTGTGAATTAGAGACTGGATCATTAGCTTCACAATGAACCAGAATGCTGATTTATTTAATGAATGTAAATGGTCTTTCGTTAGCTAATTAAATTAGGGATATGAGAACTGTTGGCAATAAAATAGATAGCAAGGGGTGAAAAAGCTTCTGTACCCCAGCAACAGCTAATATAGGTCTTTACAAGGCCAAGTCCCTGTGTAAAACTTCAAACCAAGTTTCTGTCCTTGAGGGCAGCCTTTTACAACATTATCTGTGGCCAGACAGGGTTTATTGGAGGTCTGTAAGGGTCCTGAGCCAAGAGAGATGAGGCACTGTGCTTCACTTTGTAGTTACACCTGGTTCACCCAGACTAAGCTGAGTGGCCTCCTTGAGTTTGTCAGTGTAAATACAAGATTTGCATAGTAAGTGCAATGAACTATTTACAGTAATTTTCACTTTTATCTACCATGAGCCAGTTCCTCGGTGGTTTGGAAACTCCCTGGCTTGAAAACTCTGCTGTTCCAAACCACCTGCTTAGGAAAACACTTTATGGTCCTTCTGCAGTCAAGACCAGCATCCAGTAAGTCCAGACCTCACTTTGTAGTTCCTAAGCCAGGGACAAAAAACCCCCAAACCTTCACACAAAGGCTCCTGCTGGTGGTTCCCAGCCATGCATTTCAGAACTGTAAAAGAGCAGGCACCATACCAAGAATGGGTTCTCTGTGTGTTGTAGCAGTCCTCATGTGTTAGGACAACACTGTGGAGGAATTTGAGGTGTCAATGACACCAAAACTTCTCACATAAACAATATTTGGGAAAGTTTCACCTTTGCTATGCTGAATTCCCAGTTAATTCCTTACTCCATAGACACTGCTCACGTCAGGAGCCTCTTCTCCCACCTCACAGAACCACAGCAATGGGAGACTCCTTCAATTTGGCTCCTTGTGGCCAAATGCTGGACAATGAATCTTACCCATTCCTTCAGATGAGACATGGGTATGTTTAAGATAATAGAGCTCACAGAGGAATGGCATTAATTTCCTGCCAAAGAACATAACTAAAAGCCAAAGTGCTTTTTGACAGGTTTATAATCCACCCATGTATTGCCACCCATGTAGGTCATACATTAGTCTAGCCATATCTTACTCAAAACTCCTCTTAATATGCAACTTAGATACTTTTAACAGCCTTTTTGTAGACTATTAGCAAGTAAAGCAATAACAGAAATGGCACAAATCACTGTCCATCCAGAACACCTACAAGCAGCTTGTTATTCTCAGGAAGGAAATCAAATATAAGATTTCAAGCATCAGGGAAATAACTTCCATCAATTAAACCATGTAAATGACCAAATTCTTAATATCAAATAAAGCCAGCATAAATAAATCATCACAAAAGGCCACTCCTTGGCCAGAGGGTATGGAGGAAGTCACCACATCTGTAACTATTATTAATATGAATAAGTCTGTAGAGATCTAGATACAGGCTTGAATTTTAGGCCTATATATCTACATGGGAGGCAATAACCGGAAAGCAGAGATGATTAATATGCCTGATTAATTGCACCATCAAAAGACAGGCAATGCAATTACAGAGTCTTTCAGATGTGCATGATCCTACACTCCATCACCAACCAAATAAAACAAACACAAACAGAATTAATCAAAAGAAATAGGAACACTGAATTTAAGGAAACACATGCAAAATGTCAAAGACACCTTTATTCTGGATTGCTCTCACTACCAGCAAGAGAAGTATAAAATTAAAAAGGTGAAAGAGATAAATGGTGCATTCCTAGTAAAATTAAGGGAATTTCCCAGCACAGGCTCTTGCAGCTTCCTTTGGTCTGCAGCCTGGTGGTGTGGAGGGAATACAAAGTGGATAAAGGATCCACTTCCAGGACAGGATGCAAAGTGCTTGTGGGTGTTGCCAGTGGCCATGTGGGTGGCCATGACTAATCAGGACTTCATCTCTTCCCAAAGCCAGCCTCTCAAACACTGTGGTTGGGCTGCGGTTGACCTCATTCAGTAAGACACAACTCTAATCCATTCCTGTTAAAAAGGGGTTGCTTCCCTCCATCATCTCCTATCCCTCACCTCCCTTGCTCCTCACCAAAAGGGGAGAAGGACTTCTCCCAGCAGCTAACACATTCCCTCAGCTTTTTATTGATAAAGCAGATGTAACTCCTCTCTCTTCACCTCTTCCCCATCCAAATGGACTTATGGACTTTCCCCAGCTGGCTGCATGGTACCACTTTGAGTCATTCCCATGTGACAGGCTGGGGGTCCTATGTAAAATCCGTGCATTGATCCAAGTTAAAAATAATCTTTAAAAAAAAAAAAAGCACTTTAGGAGGGAGGGTGAGAGGCAGCCCATGACAGGGAATGGAATCCAGGGGAAGGGTGACAGCTCTTGGAGCCAGGTTTGGCTCCACAGTAAGTGCCTTTCAATCTATAGTTCAGCCAAGTTAATGAGAGTGAGGGGTTACATGTGGAGTAGGGGCTTCCCATGCCCTCTGTACACCCATCTCCCACCTCTGCAAGGAGGCCACAACAAAACAGAGGGCAAAGCCAAAACCTCTTAGTTATGAGAAGAACATCTTCACAAGAGGACATCACACCGTGAAGTCCTTCTTGGTGAGAAAAAGCAGCGCAACAAAGAGGTGACTTGATGGGAACTGCTGCCTCCTTCTTTGGCAGAAGCTTGTGGTATGTTTTTCTGTCTCAGTCCACAGCCTTTTGCTACTTATTAATCCACGTTACCTTTCCTTCTCCTCTCTTCACTGGACCCTGACCATGCAAGTACTATGCTTTCCAAGAATATTACAACATTTTAAACATTTTTTTTTGGCCTCTAAGTTTTATTTAGTTGATTGATGTACATATTTCATCCTGTGGTCACAAGCGGTGGCAGCAGCTCTCAGACAGGTTCTGGTACTACTTTTTTGTATTTTTTTTTTCACAGCAGGAGTTGAGTGCCAGTTCACAAACCTAACTTTAAAAAGGAGAGGAAAAGCAAGAAAGAGCTCCTCAAATGTTCCACTTTCTCTGAGAGCCTTTTTGCAAAGGAATATTTCCATTTTCAAGACAACCTGATGGCTTTCCCAGAACATGGAAGTGGGAACAAGCAAGTGCAACATACTGAATTTTTCACTTGGAAACCAGTTCAGCCCTACTGTGAAGCCCAGAAACCACAGAAGCAGGAGCACCAAAGTGACCATCAGAATGATTTGATACATCAGGGACACTTTCCACTAGGCAAGACTGCTTAAAGCCTCATCCAGCCTGGTCTTGAACACCTCCAGAGACAGGGTAGCCACAGAGCAGTGTAGCACAATTGAAGTGTAGGGTATTAAGAGTGGGAGTAAATCACAACATCTGATTTTCCCTCTCCTTTGCGAGGCACAAATTCCAATAGGCACTCCAGGAGGGACTCATCCTGAAAGCCCTTGGGGGTCACTTATATTTGCTTCCACATTTTCATGTTCTCTAATTTCTGAAATGAATCCTAGAGTGCAGGTCTGGGTTTCAGTGCAATGGCGTTTCCGACATAAAACCATGGAATTTGGGGATTTGGAGCAATCAATACCCATGAAAACCAACTGTTGCTGCTAAATGTTATGGGTAGGATTCAGGGCAAGACATTAATTTCCTTCATGTTGATTGATCTGTGTGTGTCTATGCAGAATAAATGGTCCACAGGAAGGACTGCATGAGCCCATGGTGCTTAAGGTGAAAGGGACATAATCAGATCAGCCATTCCAGCCACCCAGTGGGGCTTTCAGACACTCTGATGTCAAAGCCCAAAACAACCAGGACACATCTCCATGTGGCTGGCACCTGTGATGTCCCTCAAGCTACCTGCTGGTGTCTAGGATGGACACAGGACGCCAGATCCTGTGTCCAGATCCACTGGAGGATCTCAGTGCACTTGGTGTAGAGGGGTTGGTCCAGCTCCTTGGGCACCAATGTACCCAGTGCACCCAAAATTCTTTGGTTCTGTTTCCAGCATATCTGCCAGGATCCTGGAAAGTTGGACATGTCACTGCTAGCCAAGCATTTCCTTTATCACCAGCAACTCTCTCAACAACCTTACCCACTGAGAGAATGCCAAGAATCATCGAATCATCTAGGTTGGAGAAGACATCTAAGATCACTGGTCCAACTATCAGCCTAAGACCACCAATCCCACCACTAAGCCACGTCCCCAAGCACATCCACCATGATTTTTGAACCTCTCCAGGGATGGTAATTCCACCACTTCCCTCTGCAGGAGGCTACAGCTACTCTGTGGACCTCCGGGAGATTAGGACACAACAGCCTGATTCAGTCAGCCCAGACTCCTTAGACAAGATATGTCCTACAGCAGTATCCAGTATCCTTGGACAACTGTGCTGGATCACAGGAGGGGAAGCCTTTTGCCAGTGTAGCTGGCATTCATGAAATTCCTTAAATGCTTTGAAATGCCTTAGATACTTGCATATTGGTCCCTGGCCTTGTTCAGCTGCACAGTAAACAGGAAGATGGGCTCCTGTTGATATCTGAGCTTGATCTGGAAGGATATTGCAGTAATAATCATCCAGGGCACTGGTCCAAAATATTGTGCTGAGCCAAGCAAACTGGGACTTTTCCCATCCCAACTTTCAGGCTGAATCAGCCCGTTTCCCTGACCATATTGTCTTTATCAGATGCTGTGCAGGGACAGTTGTGCCAGCATTGCTGATTTGGAGGAACTCTTCCCTTTGTCCCCCTGTCCTATTCCACAGACTGATTCTAAAAGCAATCCAAGTCAAAGAACTCTGGGAAAAAGAACCTTGGAAAAAATGGGAATTTTTTCCGAATATGTACCAAAAGAAGGTTGGCTGGGTTGAATATTGTGCATGAAAGTGATGGTACAAGTGAGGCTGAGGAAATGGAAGGGAAATAAGAGCCATTCACATGGAAGGAAAGTGCTCACTGCCAGCAGGAATATGTCAGAGGATCTCTCTGTTTAAAGGCATGGAGAGGCTGTGCAATTATAAGACCCCTGATACTAAAGAAGAGAATTTGTTTTATTTTCTATTTATTTTGTTATCAGTGTTGGTTAAAGCCAACAAGGAAGGGTTTAGCATGAAAAAGAAGTTCTTCTGGTGGTTTTTTCAAGACCTTTCTGGAGTTAGGCCATGCTTTTTTGTGCTCAGTTTTCCCCATGAGTGCAGGTTTTTCCTTACAGGAATATAGCACTTCCCGAACTCCCACCATTCCCACAATGTTCTCACAGTCACGTTCTCCTTTTTGTGTTTTTTAATCTCTCACTCCAAGGGTGTCAGTCAATGGCAGGGAGGGTCACACATTTGTAGGCTCGAGTCCAAGTTTCCAGCTAATGACTTGAGCAGAGGTAGAGCAATTAGGAAAGCTCCCTCGGAGAGTGATGCTGGAACAACAACAGCGTTTTGCTGGGAAATCAAAGGTGTGAGACTCAAGTTGAAGCACAGTCTAGTGAGCCCCAGTGAGCAGGCACTTAGCTATGAATGAAGGGAGCCAAAGGTGTTATGTTGCCCATCCAGCATCTCCAGATGTGCTTGCCTACCATTTTTCCTCAAGGACATATCCTTGGAAGTTTCATTTGAGACAGAGATATGAGGGCACAAGCAAAGTCTGCTTATCTAATGGGAATGGATGCACTAACCTGAAGGTAGAGACAGAAACAGCACAGAAGTGGTTAACTGTTGGAACACATGAAGTTTTTCTTTTGCAAATTTAAAGTTGATATTTTCTCTGAAAATCTGCTTAGGCCAACTACGATTTTACTGGGCTCAGTTATTACGTAAGGCAGGATATACCATTGCCTAAGGAATTCCTCAGAGATGAACAGCACTGGAACAGGCAGCCCAGGACAGTGCTGGAGTCACTATTCCTGGAGGTATTTAAAAGGCATGCAGATGAAGCACCTGGGGACATGGTTTAGTGGTGGGCTTAGCAGTGTTCAGTAAATGGTTGGACTCCACGATCTTAGAAGTATTTTCTCATGTTAATGTTTCTATGTTTCCATGGACAGGTAGGAAAACAGGGTTTGCTTTCATTTCCCTGGTGTTTCACAATAAAGAACATGGGGAGGGCCTGATCTCACTCACCCAAAGGATGGGAACTGCCAGAGGATGGGAATGGATCTAGATGATCATGAGTGAAGATGATCATGACGATAAAAGAGCAGCACAGTCAGTTCTTTCTTGCAGAAAATACAGGATCCATGTTGGTTTTACTTTTTTCTCTTTTTTTCTTTTTTTTTTCTTTTTTTCCCTTTTTTAAAAAATTTATTTTTTAAGAAAGAAAGGCAGTTGTCAATCCTTTAACATAAATTTCATCTGACCATGCCAAGCAGCCATCAGGGTTAAAACCTAATACAGCTCCAAGTTCTTCCCACTGTACATACAACAAGAAACTCTCTCACATCCCAGGGATGTGGCTACTCTGAGCCAGCACAATTCACAGTCAGCCGGGGTTTGATTTTGCAAATTCTCCTCTAACCAAAGCTTTCAAACACAATGAATCCTTTGACCTCACTGGGCTTGATGACATGTGTCCTGGCAATTTTTGATGCCTCAGCCCCTGACCTGCCAAAAGCATGGGAAAGCAAGTGCTGCCCTCAAGGGCATTTCCACATAGGAAGACCAAGGGACCTTGAATGCTACAAGAGGCCCACAATTTTAACACTATGAATGAAGTCTCTGTCAACCATCAGCAAAGAGCACTCTGACACCTCAGGGCTTTGCTGTCGTCAGTGTAAAATTAACAGCTTCGTCAGACAGATAGTGTATATTTGTCTCTTTTCATTTCTTTTTTTTTCCCCTCTCTGAGTTCTCACTGAGATTTCATTAAAGCGATGTTAAACCAGGGGTGTTAGTTTGCAAGGCTGAAATAAAGTATCTGCTGTAACCTTGGCTGCTGGGCTGAAAGACACTGTGAGCATATTGTCAGAGAAATACTGCATGGGCTGTGGAAATTATGATTTTTCCTCTCAGAGCCTGTGGAAGCTGTTCTTTGTTTGCATGAGGACTTCTGGAAAGTATGCGCCCTTAATGAGCAGATCCCTGGTAATAAATCAGATTGGGATCTCTGCATTTCACAGCTCCATGGGCAGCCTGTCTGCTGTGTGACTGATGCTTGAGAACAGGGAAAGCTGGGGGCTGCCCGTGGGTACATTCCCACTGACTCCTGGAAGCTGAGGAGATCTAAGACCTGAGGGCATGAATGCATTGGGGCAATATTCAGGACACACGTTTTGGAAACTGAATATTCTTGACAGCCAGGGATGATTCAGACCAGACTATCTCAGTCTGCCAGCTGGGGTGAAGCTAATACCAGCCAGAAACACCTGAAAAGGCATTCACAGTGTATTTCCACAGGCCTGTATCCACTCCTTCTTGGAGCATCAGGTTGGACTGGCACCTCCTGAGGTTCCTTGCAGCCCAAATTCTCCTATAATACCGAGAAAGGTGAGACCCGCCCAGCTGGATTTCTCCCCTTCTCACAGTTGGATTTAGGCATGTCCTGAGGACACCAGAAAGGGTGTCATCCAGTATCAGCCTCAAGCAGTGAGGCAGCAAACCTGCACAGGAGCTTATTGCTGTTGGTGGATACAGAATGGCATGAGATGACAGCTCTTCACAGCCCCCAAGGGAGTTGGGTCCTATATTGTACATCTGCGTTGTACAGACATGAAGGCAAATCCCTTCTGTGCTCCTCAGGCTGCTGAGTCCACAGATGTGGGCTCCTGAGGGATCAGAATATATGTGAACATCATCTGATGTTTCATTTAGGTTACCTTTTTGATACATCTTGGCTTAAATATCTTCAAAACAGGATGCGGTTATTTTGCAAAATATTCCTTCTGATATTTCTCATTTTCCTACAAAAAACCACAAGTGTTTTACAGCAAAAGATACTCTGCAGGTCCACATGTTCATTCCTGGTGGTTAAAGAGCTCTCTATATTGCCATCAAGAATTGCAAATATGCTATTCATTTTTGAATTGAAGTTTTGCCTGAATCTCACCTTGGCTTTCCAAAGGAGCAGAACACTGGTGATACAGTTTTGGTGAACTGTCCTGACAGGGCAACTGCTGGTTAAACAAACAGGACTTCACAGAGTGACCTTTGCAGAGGAAAAAGTCCTTGTCCCACCATTTCATTAGCAGAGCTGCCTAACAGAGAAAACCCAGCATGCTCTGACCACTTGGAGCTTTGCAGCCTTGAGCAAAATGCTATATTTATAAGCAATATATTGTCATCTGGATCTCAGCAATACAATTGTTTGATGCTCAGACATGTCATTGACCTGGCAATTTATTACTCTGTAGTCAGTAGAAAGTAATGGGTGGTTCTCAGCAAAGGGAACTGGCTGCTGTACGTGACAGGCAGCTGATAAAGCTGAATTTTGCTATTAGTTCAGAGATAAATCCCTTGATTACCCTAAACCTCTGCTTCTTGACCTCTTCTCAGGAGAGGAGTGAGCTGTTGATCAGTGAGACTATCACAAATTAACCTTTAATTTTCTCAGATCTCACCAAGGCACGATGTGCCTAGATGTCACCAAGAGCCAAGTGCAAAATGGATAGGAATGTCAGGGAGAGCACGTGTGCCTCAAGCTGGGTCACCCAACCTGGAACTGGAAGGGAACACTTGGAAATCAGAGAGTCACAGAATGGTAGAATGGGCTGGGTTGGAGGGGACCATCTAGTTCTAATCCCCCTGCCATGAGCAGGATTGCCACCCCCTAGATCGGGTTGACCAGGACCCCCTCCAACCTGACCTTGAACCCTTGGGGCAGCCACAAGCTCACTGGGCAGCCTGTGCCAGTGCCTCACCACCCTCACACTAAAAATTTCCTCTTAACATCCAATCTATATCTCCCCTCTTTTAGTTTAAAACCATTCCCCCTTCTCCTATCACTTTCTGGTCATGCAAATCTCACTCTTCATCTTTTATATAAGCCCTCTGTTAGGTACTGGAAGGTTCTAGAAGGTAACCCTGGAGCCTTCTCTTCTCCAGGCTGAATAACCCCAACCCCCTCAGCCTGTTTTCACAGGACATGGGTCCACCATCCCATCAAGCCCCAGTGTGCCACAGTTCATGCTTTAAAGCCTGTCTCTTTGCTCTTTTCACACAGAGTAGGACACTTTGGTGACTTGTCATCTAAATCCCATTTGGCATCTTGACAATCGAGGTCAAAAGGCAAGGGCTGAAGACTGACAGAGGTTAACCTAGGTTGTCTTAACAGAGTTCAAGGCACACAAACGACATGAAACACCAGATCAGCTGAGTTGGAACAGGTTTGCATCATGAGCATTGCTTTATTACCCAGCTGATACAGCTGACACAGCAAGATGTTGGGTGCACCAGCTCCTCTAAGGCTAAAGTGAGAACAGCAGACTTGGAGAAAAAGTGTTCTGCATTTAATCAGACTGAACAAATTAGACCACCTCCTACCTGTAGGCACCCATAGGTCAGAGGTGAAATTAATGAAGGGGAAAAGGTGCATATTTCCAAGAGATAGAAAGGCTATACGTGGAGAGGAAAGGCTGAGATTGTGCTGGCAAGCCAGTATAAAAATGCCTGTTTGACTGGTAGAGTAGGTGCTGTTGCATAAAGTAGCATGATTGTACAAGACCTATTTTCAGTGGAAATCTCAAGACTAAATCTTGCTTACTCATTACTTTATTTCTGTCATAAAAAACTTGTTTTGCAGAGAGCCTAGGGTGTGATGGCAGCACTTTCTTATCAGACAGTTTTATAAACTAGTCAAAATACTCTGTATATCTCTGTACCTACATTTTGTTTCCCTTCCTCCATGACTACCCAGGTATTTGCATGACCTTTATTCCTCTCTTACATAAGTACTTTGCTAGCATTTGCAAACTCACTGATAGTAAAATTTTATCTTGGCAAAGTGAGCACAGCAGTGATTTCACATTCTGCTTTTATCAGCTGACTTCAGTCTGGAAACTTCGCAGCCCAGGGTTAATCGTACATCTCATGAACTTCATGATGTACAGGCAATGGGTCAGGAAAGTTCACAACCATTTTTATCAGTGTGGGTAAATACAAAGTTCACTAATGGAAAAAAACCCAGCACTGAAATAGAGCAGATACAATAAAACAAGGCTCCTGAAAGAGGTTCCTTCAGGACTGTTTAGAGAGGGGAATGGAAAGGGTAGGAAGCATTTTCACACCAGGTCTTTTGATTTTACCCTGTGTCTAATGAGCCTGTAGATTTCATAGCCACAGGAATCACTCAAGGATAACTACTACATGGGTAAGACTAGCAGGGTTCAAAATAGGATTAGGCATTTTAAGGGGAATGAGCAATGACAGAACTACAAGATTTTAGTAGGGCAAAATGAAAAGATACTGGAATGGTTTCAAAGTGAAAGAGGAGAGATTTAGATTATATATTGGGAACAAATTATTTACTCTAAGGGTGGTGAGGCACCAAACCAGTCTATGATTGTATGAAAGTGTGAGATCAGAGATGAGCAGGAAAAAAAAGAGATGGCCAAAATTTCATAAGAACCATAGATGTTGATACACTTTGGACACCAGTAGCAGCCTGTGTGCTGCAGGGTCTGTTCTCTGGGTAGACTGTTCTGGCATTACACTCCAGCTGAGATCTCCAGAATAGCCAAACGAGTGAGGAGGATCTTTACTTGTGGCTATTGATTCATCAGATTTCAGTAGTCTCCAAGATGTGAAGATCCTGACTTGTCATTGCTACCTTGAGGGTGTTCACAGCATACCCCTAACCCCAAAAATGGTATTTAAGAGGAAACTCCAGAGAGGATCCATACTATCTGCATTGATCTCCATGACTGCAGCAGACCACACATCTTCTTTGGGAGATGGGGCTGAATTCCCAGCCCTGCCACAAATCTCGTCTTGCCCATGGGCACCTCATCAGCCACCAAGACCTCCAGACACTTTCCATGCTACAAGTAATAACACAGCTCCATGCTTGCAGATGGGGGCTGTCCTACCAGACCAAGTGAAGTGTGAATTCCCAGTGCACCTACAAACATGTGTAATTACTCCTGAGTAATTTTTCCTGAGGGCATTCAGGGAAGGAAAGCATGGTATCACCTAAAGTTTCCCTGCTTTCGGCAAATTCCCACATATTTCAAAGCGAGTAAAAAGAAATCAAAAGAAGAGAGTAATATTTGTTTAATGAATCTGTAGCAGTACATTTCTTTCTGGGAAACTTATTAAAAGTCCCTTCCTCGTGGATATGAGGCTGGTGAGTAGATACTTTGTCAAGTCTGAAAGGAGAGAAACCCCAGATCGGAAGTCTAATCACATTAAAACCATATGTGCAGCATATGTCAGCAGTTACAGAGAGCTTTAGAAAAAACAACTACAAAACCTCGGCTTCTGACTTCAAAGGGGTTTTAAAAGAACCAGAATGTTGATCACTAAATTTCTGCCCATTAGGGAAAAGTCATGAGGATTTGTGTGTGTGAATATGTGCGTGTGTGTCTGTGTGTGTCTGTCATTGTGAATGGTTTCACTGCAGAAAACTAACTAGAGCTTCCTACCATAACAAAAAATCCTGCTGGTGCTGGCTTCCTCCCTGGGACCCTACAGATCTCAGCACACACTGAGTCGGTTTTTTCACAAGCCAGGGCTCTGTTTTAAAGCCCACTCCTGCCTCTGAAAAATGGCTTTATTCAACAACAGCACCATGGGGCTCTGCGTTTCCTGCCTCCCCTGGTTTCAATATGACAGACACATTGTTTGCTCTCACGAGGGCAAATGGTCTTTCCATCAGCTGTTGAGACTGAAGACTCACTGTGGGTTGGAGGAGTTTACACAGGCACTTTCCATTTTCATCTACAATCATCTCTCAAAACACTTTAGCACTTTAGTAGGTTGGTGGAAACCCTCTCTTCATGGCCATGATCCTCATCTTTACTGCTATGGAGGACCTTTAACGAGGGAAGGCATGAGTGCCCAGCACAAATTGAAGTTGTTGTACTGGGTCCTGCAGAAACAGGGATGAAATCCCTGAGCCAAATACTTGGAGACCTAAAGGCAGAGTGGGGGCAAACCCTCCTTAGCTTAGCTGTCAGCACATGCCAGCTGAGCCCTCCATGGAATCCTGTGCATGGCTAAAGCAGACTTGCCACTTCTGAGGACCCAGGCAGGAGAAGGTGCATGGGGAGATCCCAGCTCCCCCATCAGCTACAAGATTTCCCAGGGAGAAGAAAACCCCTCTTCCCAACAGGTTATAGAGATATGAGACACATGGGAAGGTGGCAGCAGCACAGAGGTGTTAACAGTCCAGCAGGATGCAGCTCATTGGGGAAACTGGTTCTACCAGCATGGTGCAATCCCCTTAGTTCACACACAGCCCTTCTTCCTCCCACCTGTTCCCACCATGAGGCTCCACTGGGCCAGTTGCATATGTCTGTGAACTGGGAAAAAGCAACAAGAAACTTCTTGAAAAAGAGCTGATGGAGAAATCAGTACAGGTACATAGGGCTTCTAGGAAGCAGGCTGCCTGAGTATGTGTGGGAATGTGGATTCCTCATCACAGAGCTGTGGCAAAGGACACATTTGGAAGGTCACACTGGAGCAGACAGGACAGACAGGCAACAGAAACTTGACTCCCAAGCAGTCCCATGAGATACTTGGCTGACCCCATATCCTGACCCTGCTGCTGCTCTTTTGAGTAGAAGATGAATACAGTTCAAGATGGGGTTCCTTAGTCCTCTGTACTGGCACAGGGGTGCAAGGAAAGGCCATCTTCTCTCTCAGGGGACAGGGGCTGGGAAAGAGGTTCTGTCCTTTCTCATGTGGCAGTTCTCCAGCAAGCCCCATGCATCATTCTCTCCTCATTCCATGGCTGTCAAATATGAATCTCCCTGATGTCCCAGATAACTTCCCTCAGTACACACCTTTTAAATACCTACACAGCACACACCACAGGAGAACCTCATTTGATCCTTGCTGCACCTAGCCCTCAGCTTTGCCCCTCTCTAACATCAACCTCCATCACAGAGACCTAAAATACCATAAACTTCTTCAGCCCAAAATAGGGACCTGGTGATTTAGAGTTTTCTCTGCTGCTGTTTTCAAGGCTCTTGGGAAAGCCTTCAAGTTGAGAAGCTACACGGAAAAGTCCCTGACATGTACTACCTCACCAAAAATATTTGTAAATTCAAGGTGGTGGGAGAGCCAAAATGCCAACTCATTTAGTAAACTACATGATATTTTGTTTAAAGATCCAGCTTCTTGATCATCTGCAAACATTTACCTGACACTTGGAAAATGAAGGATATATCAACCACGAAAAAGCACAGAAAAAGAAAAATTAAAGAAAACTTTTCAGGACCCCCAAGAAAAGAAAGACATTGAGGTGTTGTACTGTGTCCGGCGAAGGGCAACAGAGCTGAGAAAAGGTTGGGAGCACGAGTGTGATGAGGAAAAACTGAGGGAGCTGGGGGTGTTTAGCCTGGAGAAAAGGAGGCTCGGGGGGACCTTATTGCTCTCTCCAACTGCCTGAAAGAAGGCTGTAGCCAGGTGGGGGCCAGTCTTTTTTTCCAAGTTACAAGTAATAGGGCAAGAAGAAATGGCCTTAAGTTGCACCAGGGGAGGTTTAGCTTGGCTGCTAGGAAAAAAATCTTCCCCAAAAGGGTCGCCAAGCACCAAAGGTGTTGATGGAATCAACCATGCCTGGAGGTGTAGGTGTGGCACTTGGGGACATGGTTTAGCTGTGAACTTGGCAGTGCTGGGCTAGTGGTTGGACTCAATGATCTTAGAGGGCTTTTCCAACCCTTGATGGCATGATTCTATGGTTCAAGATCTTGCTGAAGTTTAAAAAAATAGTATCTTCTTTTCACATTCCTGTTTTTGTAAGGAAAAGCTATTTTGTGGTAACCTGACCCATGAGCTCAATGCACTTGGGAGCTGAACACACTTCAGATTTGGACATGGTCTGCAAGATTGCAGAATGAAATTCGAACCAGCCTGGGGAAAATGAGTTAAGAACAATGGTTGTGACTCACATGAATTCTAGAAAATTATTTTGCTTGTTTCTCCTAGAGAAATAAGGGCAGATAACACCCTACAGTCACTTCATGTACGGGACTGTGAGCAGAGGGAGAAGGGCTGCGCAGGTTTAGCCGCGGTGGATCGAGCAAGGAAGGGGAGATTAAATTTAGCTGGCTATTAGGAACAATTTCCTGAGAGTGAAGACAATTAGGCAGTGGAACTGTTTTGCCTGGTGAGGTAATTACTGCACAAACACTGAATGGACGCAAGCCAAGATTAGATAAGTGTAGTGGAAAATGTATTACAAGGTGAGCCCAGAGGGGCTGGCTTTGCTGGCCCTGCGCCCGGCCAAGCAGTTGAAGCAAACTTTCCCTGGAGTGTTCCTGAGACAGCAGGGGCTTTGCTGGGACACGGGCTGCAGGACCAGAGCCGGCTCTTTCACCAGGGCAGAGAGCAACAGAGAGCAATGCATCAATCCCACCTGCCATAAAAGCCCACAAAATGTCTGAGGAAGTTAGAAAACGAAAGTTGAAGCAAAAAAAAACAACTAAATCTAAATAGTAACTTCTGTGAAGGAGTGTGAGCCTTTGTTAGGCTTTGTAAAGCCCCTTTTTGTTTCATATGAGGCTTGGATATTTCTGCACTTGTTGGTTCATGTTGGTTTTTTTCTCTTTTCACTGACACATGTGGAGTGTTTGTTGAGTCTGGAGCTGGAACAGCTTCCAGAGAAAGAAGGCAGATTTTTGGAAAAGTCACAGGGCTGAGAGCAAAACAGTTAAAATTCCTGGACTTCTTTAGTATCTCTCAGAAGCAGGAAACAGCTGAGTCCTCTTCAAAATATATCTTCCTCAGCTATGACAATATAGGGTAACTATAACCTTCCCCTGTAATTAGGGTGAGGAGATGGGAGAAAGACCCTGTCCCACTGACAGACAAAGCTTCATCCCAGCAGAAGATGGTACCCCACACATGGTGCTGTGCCATGGCTGAAGTCTGGAAGCAAAAGGCCATGTTGGGAAAGGATCAAGCAAGTAATTTTGGGCTGACAGTAGAATCACAGAGTGATGCCCTTGGGGTACCCATGGAATCCATCTGGGTACCACACTGGGTAACCTAACCCCGGGGCAAAGTTCATTCTCCCATGTCCCTGAGAAGTCCCAGGAGGGCAACAGGCACTCCTCCCCCTCAACAGCTACTCTCTTATATGAGCATTTCTGGACCATACCCTGATATAATCCAGTTAGAGGTTATCCCAGCTCAAAAACTGGCTCAGTAAGACAAAGGAGAGCATGAATTGACAGAACACCCACCCATTCACCCCAAAAAGATGGAAGCAGAGCAATGCTCAGTGCCAGCCCTGATTTTTTTCTGCCAGGTATTTATTTAATGCAGTAAGTTGTCAGGTATTTCACACTGGAAATTAGGCCACTTAATCAAAATGCTGTGTTGTCCAGATATGTTTAATAACAGCATATTTGCCCACTATATTAGTTATAAACCCCTTGACCTATTTACCTGCCTCATTAAATAGGTGTGACCCTTTTAAGGGAGGGGACAGAGGCAACAATCACCCAGCACCATCACCACTACCACTCTTCTGTTTAGGGAAATTCCTCCCGAGTGGAAAAAGCCAGAGCTGAACAAGCAGGATAAAGGATGCTGAGTGGGCCAGCAGTCAGGGAACCCTGCATCATCGTACCTTCATCTCCTGCACAGTACCACCCCAAGATTTGCACATGGGTGATATTCAACCTATGGGCTGGAGCTGCAACTGGGCAACCTTCAGGTTAGATTCTTAGAATCATTTAGGAAGGAAAAGACCTCCGAGGCAATCTAGTTCGACCATTAACCAGCACTGCCAAGGCCACCACTAAACCATGTCCCCAAGCGCCACATCTACATGCATTTGAACACTTTTAGGGATGGTGACTCCCCCACTTCTCTGGGTAGCCTGTTCCAATGCCTGACAATATCCTGGGGAGGCAATTTTTCCTAATATCCAGTGTAAACTGTCCTGATACAACTTGAAGCCACTTCTGATCCTGTCACCTGTCACCTGGGAGAAGAGACCAACCCCCATCTGGCTACACCCTTCCTTCAGGGAGGTGAAGCTTACAGAAATCTAATCTCCCCTCCCCGCAGCAGTGCTGGTTACAGCAGTAACAGGATGTTGACCGTGTCTAATTCCAGAGGATGCTCTTTCCCACAGTCCTGACACTCCATTACCTTCTACCTTCAAACTCACACAATGATGAACTCCTGTCATCACCTATGGTGTAATCACACCAAAGTGGCTGGGATGTCAAATTGCTCCTCCAAGCAGGACAGAACACTACTTAGAGCAGTTAGCACCAAGCATCTAATGTGCATTGTGTTGCCCTCTGAATGGAATCCAGCTCCGTCTCTGCTGTCTCTTCTGCTCCTAACTAAGGCCTGTTCAGACATTTCAAGGACATTTTTACTGTGATTGCAAATTCCTTTCCTTTTGACCTTCTTCATGTAAAGCAGATGTTTCCCACTGCAATGCATTAGTCCCAGATGTTTCAGGGGCTGTATTCATTCATTTTGTCTGTGCTGTCTTTCTGTTGATGTTCATCTCTTGAAATCAGTGATGTTACTCCTCTCAAAAATGTTCAAAGAGTAAGGTTTTTGTGACTCCTATGAAGTTAAATCAGCTTCAATACCCCAGTGTAAAGCACCAGGATAACTGGAGCTCAGCTCACAACCTCTCAAAACCCACACTGAACCTCATCTGCATGCCCTGGTACCTCCTCCCTGTGATTCTGCCATTCCCAGTCTGGGGTACCCAGGAGAGGGCTGCAGGAAAGGTGAAGGGTCCAAGGGACCTCTCCAGTCACACCCATTCCATGCATCCTTCATTTCTCCCGTGCCCTATCTCACCACACAACCCATCACCCTACAAGGAAGAAAAGGGATCTGCAGGACCTGAGATTGTTCTTTAATCATTACCTCACTAACTTGTGTTTTATTTCACTCATATGACACCCATAATTGAAGTCTAGACCTAATAAACTCCTCTGGAACCCGGCGATGCCAGGGCCAGGCACAGCGAAGGCAAAAATGGGAAGCAAAGTTCATGCGTGCTTGAAACAGTTGCAAAATGTCCCGAAGCGGCTTACATAAGAAAGCAAAAAGTGCTTGTTCATTGCAGTCATCGTTCGTCACCACTGCCTCAGCTCCTGCCAACCCACAGCCCAGGGAGGACAGGTCAGGAGGGTTCAGGCAGATTGTGATGTGAACTTTACCTAAGCAAACACAGGCTGGGATGAATAATTAACAGGAAGTTGTAATAGTGAACTGTTCTATCAAGGGCGGGAAGGAGCAGAGAGAATAATGGGAGAATATCAGCCTTGTGAAAAAGCAGCATTCTTTTTGATATTCACTCTAAACCTGAACTCGACCTGTTCTGCTCTTCTCTGATCAAAGCAGAAGCTCTTCTGCATGGATAAAATTTGAGGAGAGACAGGAAGGGTGGTTTTTTGGGAAGAGCTTTGCCGGACATCCAGTGTGGTCAGCATATAGCCAGGTTTCCCCTGTACAAAGAGGCACAAAAAGGAGGTGTAAAGGTTCTCAAAACTGAATTAGGCACCCAATTTCACTATTACCAGCTGCTGGTGGGGCTGAATGCCTTCTTCATACCTCTAGAGAGCTTGATTCCTGAGCTGAAGTTCCTGTTAAGTTATAGCAGGAGGTGCCTGCTGAGGTCAGCTCTGAAAGGCTATCGGCATGAGAGAAATGCTCTCTGCTTGAGCCAAAACCACCAAGATAAATATTTTCCTATGGTGTGCATCGTGTCTTTGCTCGGTTAACTCACAGCCATGGTTGTCTCCCCAGCAGAAGGAGAGGTGTCTGTTTACCAGTTCAGAACAGCCTGGGCATCCCTGGAGAGCTGCTTGCTATGGTTTGGAGAGCCCCAAAACTCCCACAGGTGTTTATGACAGAAGACTGCTGCTGTTGAAGGAGGTACATACCCAGCCAGCAGAGCAGTTTGGCTCTAAACAGTGCTCAGAAGGATGAGATTTTGAGTGACCTGGTCTATTGGAATATGTCCCTGGCAAAGGCAGGGGTTTCAGAACTAAATGCTCTTGAAGGTCCCTTCCAATGCAGACCATTCTATGATTCCAGGATTCTATGGTTCTGTGACATGAGAGCTCACATACTGACCCACTGTCACCCAAACCATCCAAAGGTGAACATGTTTCCCATCTTTGGCTTCAAGGCCTGTGTCCCGGGGCCTGAAAACAGGCAGGCTTTGACTTGGTGTCATCTGTAAATTTACTAATGAAAGACTCAATCCCCTCATCCATGTCATCAATAAAATATTGAACAGAGCTGGCCCCAGCACAGACCCCTGAGGGACACCACTGGTGACTGTCCCCAGCTGGATGCAGCACCATTCACCACCACTCTCTGAGCCCGGCCATGCAGCCAGTTCCTAACCCAGCACAGAGTGCTCCTGTCAAGCCATGGGCTGCCAGCTTATCCAGGAGTGTGCTGTGGGAGACAGTGTCAAAGGCCTTGCTGAAGTCCAAATAGACAACATCCACAGCCTTCCCTGCATCCACCAGGTGAGCTACCTGGTCATAACAGGAGATCAGGTTGGTCAAACATGACCTACCCCTCCTAAAGCCATGCTGGCTGGGTCTGATACCCTGGCCATCCTGTAGGTGCCTTTGATGACACTCAAGATGATCTGTTCCATAATCTTTTTGGGCACCAAGGTCAGGCTGACAGGCCTGTACTTTCCTTCCTACTGGCCCTCCTTGTGGATGTGTGTCACATTTGTTACTTCCAGTCATCTGAAACCTCACCAGTGACCCAGGTATGTTGGTAAATGATGGAGAGGGGCTTTGCAAGCTCATCTGCCAGCTCTCTCACCACCCTGGGATGAATCCCATCTGGGCCCATAGATTTATGAACACCCAAATATCTCAGCAGTTCTCTGACTGCCTCCTCGTGGATATCAGGGGCACAATTCTGCTCCCTGACACCATGGACCAACCCCCAGACAGCTGTCCTGAGGACAACCTGTTTTTCTCTTGAAACTTGATGCAAAGAATGTGTTAAGTATTCTGGCTTTTCCTCATCTTTAGATACTAAACTCCCTCACGCACCTAATAGAGAATGGAGGTTGTCCTTGCCCTTCCTTTTACCATTAATGTATTTCTAAAAATATTTTTATTGTCCTCTACAGAAGTGGCCAGATTGAGTTCTAACTGGGCTTTTGCCCATCTAATTTTTTCCTACATGACCTAGCAACTGCCTTAAGCATTTCCTGAGATACCTGACCCTCCTTCCAAAGCTGATGCGCCCTCTTTTTTTTCCTTAGTTCCTTCAAAAGCTCCCTGCCTATCCAGGGCAGTGGTTTTCCTCAACAACTCATCTTTCAGCACATAGGGACAGTCTGTTCCTGTGCTCTCAAGATCTCTGTTTTGAAGCATGCCCAACTTTCCTGAAGTCCTTTGCTTTTAAGGGCTGCTTCCCACAGCATTCTCCAAGTAAGTCTCTTGAACAGGCCAAAGTCTGCCCTCTAGAAGTCCTGTGCAGAAGTTTTATTGATGGCCCTCCCTGTTCCTTGTTTTGAAGGCTCAGTGATTTCATGACTTGACAGTGAAAAGTAAAAAGCAATCTCAAAATACAGGAGGCAAGTGAGAACAGTATACTTTCTTTGCAATGTTTTACCAAAGAGGCATATTTAACCTATTTATCTCCTTATTTCAGACAGAGACTATGGGCTACATAGCCCCTACACCTGCTCCAGCATTTGGTTGTGTGTGTTTTCATCCTGGATACCTGAGTACTTGTTTCACCACCCAAACAAGGCAACTTTCCTTTTGGAATGGAAGAGAGCCATGGCTCCTCTCAGATTTAAGAGCTGAAGATTTGCAAATATTTTCTATAAAGAAAAGCAAGACCCTGTTGTAAGAATTTTCCAGTGTTTGTCTTAACACTTCTACACATGTGGAGCTGTGCAAGTTAGTGAAGGGGTTTGATCTTGTTTTATTCAGAGTCTGGGTTATGCAGTCAGAAGAAATAAAATCACAATTGTTTGTGCTCTCTCTCTCTCTTCCTCCCTCCCTGCCTTCATCCATCTACCTCTGTATCTGCCTAACATTTGTGCTGTTCTTGCAGCAGCTGAATCCTTTCCCATAAATTCAGTGGCAGTGGAGAGGTTCCCAGTGAGTGTCCTAGAGTTACTGAATTAAGTGGATTGATAGGATTACAATACCTCCTATGGTCAGGTTCAGAGCTTGTTCATTAATTTTGTTCATTTCCTTATAGATTTTTTTCTAAAATCAGCCTACAGTCATGTTTTACAGATAATATGTATCAATTCTTAGATTCACACAGATTCCAGGAGGATTTTATCTAAGATCCTAAAGCAAACTCCTTGCTGCTGGTCAGATGGAACTGTGTCTGGTGGGAAGTCCCTCACTCTCGTGTTTGAGGACCTCCCACTTCTCTCTTTGATCCTGTTCCCTGGGGAATTTCCACTGCTCTTCTTATTTCCTTCTGGTCTGAATTTCTCGAATTTCAGTTCAGCAAACTAAACCCCTCAACAAGAGAAAGAGCTTCCTGGAATTGGTGTCAGCTTACACAGAGGTGCTGGGGTGAAAAACACACCATGTTTGAGTATTGGAAACAACAAGGACTGCTGTGTAAGAGGGGTCAGGGCAGGGTGTAGTAAGGAAAGATGAACATCAGTTTGTTTTCCTTTCTCTCACTGAGAAACAGCACTTGAAGAAACCAGTGAGACGTGATGTGACCCAAAATGTGTGTGCAGAGAGTTGCACCAAACTCACAAATAGAGATGAGGAGGCTCCAGTAGAGATGGCCTCTGGCCAGGCTCTGTTGGTAACCACTGCTTGGCTCTGGAGCTTGGTTTTAGAGTAGGATCCAGTTCTCCCTCAGGGCTGCAAGAAGGGATGGGAACCAACAGAGAGACGTCCTAACAGCCGCCCTCCTATTCCAGCTAATCTCTCCTCTATTGCCATCCTTTTGGCACTGCAGCTTCTCTCATTTCAGATCTTTCTAAATATGAACAGGGGTGAGAAAGCAGAGGAGAACAATGGTGGGAATGGTGTCAGTTTTGAGATGCAGTAGGGAGGGAGGAACATTGAGTAGCTAAAGCTTTTTTTCCATTCTAGCACACAGCCTCTTAGGAGATGCTTTACATCACTGGTAGCTCTGGACTTGACAGGAGTGTCCAGATTGAATCAGATATAACCCCTGTCCATCTGGGCTTTTCTTCATACATGTCCCCAAAATACCAATACACACATCTGACTTGCCTCCGTGGTGCCAGGGATTTGGTATGGATATGCTTTGTTCCTGCTTTCTTCTCTGGGATGTGATGAGGGAAGGTCAGTAAGAACATGAGGCGCAGGAGAGGGGGTAAGAAGAGAAGAGAACAGGGAATGTTAGAGATGCAAGAAAATTCTTTGTAAACAGCAGAATTCTGTGGTTGCAAAAGCAAATTATCTTTGTTTGCATTGCATTGGCCTCTAAAACAAAATATGTGTGACTGTTTGTCATTTATTCTTCATTTGGGGTCTAGTGGCAACTCTGCCTCTGTAAAAAGGGAGAAGTGTTCCTGCTCCTGGTGCGTGAAGATGAACTTGTGGTCAAGGGCCAGGCCAAGGAATTTGGCTCCTCTGCCAAGCCCTGAAGCAGACTGGCTCCCTCAGACACAGCATGGCAGTGAGCATCCCTGTGCCTCAAAATGTTTAACCATCCAGGGCATCTGGCTCCAAAGGGAATGAGGAGAGGGAAGCAGTATCTTGCCCCTGCCAGTTTGAAAAATGTTGAGTAGTGGGTTACAAAAGCATTTTCCTGGTGAGCTGGGCCCTTTAATGATGAGGGTTTGCAGCACCCTAGGATCAAAATCTTAACTAGCATATATTCTGACTTTGGGCGTCATTAAATCTAACAGAAGACTCTCTCTGCTCTCTTTAGGAAGGTCAGAGCCTAAGCTCAGTCAAACACATCAGATACCTAATTCTCTTAGGCTCACCCATCATTTCCCAGACCCCACATTCCCTGGCCACATCCTAGTGCTCCAAAGTTGAAGGGATCTGATAGGGACCCTAACAGATGCGTATTGTACTTTATATATGTATTAATGTGTCATCTTTTGTCACGTTAATGCCTGAGTCCCTTGGGAATAAAAAGGATTTGGGGATCAGGCGATCACACACATCACATATATCAGCTTGCTGAGCAGGGAGTGGATTTAAGCTCACATTTAAGGGAATTCTAGACTCAAATGCATTCTGAAGGCATCCCAGCTTATTGGGTTTATGCAATTCTGCTGTAACAGCATCTGCTGGGATATGGATATCATTCTCTGCATCAGTCAGGCCATAACTTAGGAGATCCTCTTATCTGCACAGTAATTCAGGATGGTATTATTGTTTCGGTTTCTGTTTCAATTCCTCAGCCCTTACACAAGCTGTTACATGAGGGCTGCAAGCTGCAGGCTGCCTACCTTCCTCTCTCGCTAAAGGCACCCCTGGTATTTCAGGTAAAGCTTTCCTTCTTTGCTCTCTTGCTTTATTCCATGTCAGCAGCTGGGTTAATTTTGAAGGGTTTGATCTGCAGAGGGGTGAAAGCACACAGTCACGCAGCCAGGGAGATTTCTGAGCATGGCAAGACAAAAGGATCTCTTCTTTCTGTATGCCTTCCTTGGATTTATTGTCTGCATCACCCAGGCTCCCAGTCCCAGCTGCAAGTTTTTATTATTCCAAGAATAATCGTTTGGCTAACAGAGACCTCTCCCTGCAGACAAAGAGAAGGATCAACTCAAACTGATATTGCAGATGGAAGTTTGCTTGGAACAGCTCACAATACCAAAAAGAAAGCAAAGGGGTTTTAACAGAAGCATCTACCTTTTTCTCCCTTGGTTGGCCTTTCTCTCCCCTCTCTCTCTCCCCCCTCCACCACCCTGAAAAAAGAAAAAAGAAACGTAAGCACAGAACTGTAACTGTAAGAAAAGCAGCACAAAGACAGACTATCAGGCTCTCTAAAGTGAAAATTCAATTCCAATGGCTTATAGCATATCTGGGTCAGGTCCTTTGGGAGAAATGGAGAAGATACAAGAAGGAGGCACCTACAGCACCCGTTTACTCATCCACTCATTTACCCATCCATTCATGGGTTGTTGTGAGTCCCGAAATGGCTGATTGACTCCTCACTTATTGAGCTGAAGTATCAGAAAAAGGGGCCTGAAAATGGCCCTTTTGCCCCAATATCTCGCCCATCAGATGGGAGTCATCACCAACAGAGCAGTGGGTACAGGAGATAGGAAAAGCACCAGTTACTCTGGCAGTCAGGCAATATGGGAGAGGAGAACTGTCCTGGATATGGAAACATTACTTGGTCTTGTTTGTCTTTCTCTCGGTTTTACTGGCAAGATTAATTCCCTTCTCTCTGAGAAGTTAGCATTAATCCAGAGCAGCAGTTCTTCCCTCCACAGGGCACAGCCAGACTTCTGCCATTGTCCTGGGGAGCAGAATATATGTCCAAAGCACAATGCCTGTCAGCCCCAAACTGGCTGCTCTGCTGACAAAACCACCCAAAAATCTCACTTTTCCAAGAGCAGTCTATAGTACTGAGGTCCCCAGTGCTCAGTTCTGGTTATGGTAGCTAATATGAACTCTACACTTAACCCACAGGCCCCAGCTGCTCTCCACAAGGCATCCAGATGTATTCCTAAGCTCCACATACTCCACTTTTCCACGGTCACAACTGCATGACTCAGTGCTGCGCAGCAGTTTTCATTTCCAAAGCGTTTTGCAAACATGAGCTGACTAAGCCTTGCCAGACCCCATTCCTTGCCAATTGTACTGAAGGGGCCTCTAAGGAGAACGGCTGCAAGCTCAGCCCAGAGATGCAATTTCATTTTCAATTGTATAAGCATTGGAGAGGAGGTTGAGATGTGAAAAAAGTTGTTGTTCAGTTGCTGCTGAGATTTTATGCTTATTTCATTGTCATGTCTACTTATTCAGGAATGCAACAACATCCTAGGTGCTGGTAACAAGCTCACCTCAGAGCATGGGACTTCTAGGCCTTGAAGGAAGACAATAAAGGTGATAGTTAATGTCTCTTCAGTGTTAAAATCTGTGACTACAAGAAAGATGATATGTTGTTTCTAAAAGTGTACCCCATCTTCCTGTCCCACCTCTACCCATCAGGCTGGAGGCAATTAGAGCAGGGGTTGCAGTTTGCACAGATCAAAAACTCTGGCTGCAATAAATTCAAACAAAAAGCAAGTTCTGGTCTCTCAGTCTTTTCACGTCACAGGCTTCTCCTCTCATATTACACCACCTGGTGCTCTTCATGCTGCCGTTGGGGTGGCACCACACAGACAGAGGGGTGATGTACTGGGAACAGCATAACACAGGGAGAGCATCTCCATTACATGCCTTCACTGTTATTCCACTAAATCACAGAACTATTTGGGTTGGAAGGGACCTTTAAAGTTCATCCAGTTCCCAGAAGGGACACCTTCCACTAGACCAGAGCTCCATCCAAGCTGGCCACTTCCAGAGGTGGGGCAGCCACAGCTTCTCTGAGAAACCTGTACCAGTGCCTCACCACTCTCACAGGGAAGAGTTTCTTTCTAATATCTAATATCTGCTCTGTGTGAGATTAAATCTGTTCCTCCTTGTCAAAAGTCCCTTTCCAGCTCTCTTGTAGCACCTTTAGGTACTGGGAGGGCCTCTGAGGTCTCCCCATAGCCATCTCTTCTCCAGGCTAAACAACTCCAGCTTTCCCAATCTGACTCCCTGGGAGAGGTGCTCCAGCTCTCCGAACATCTTCATGGCATCCTTTGGACTCGCTCCAGCAGGTCCCTATCCTTCATGTACTGGGGGACTCAGAGCTGGATGCAGCACTCCAGAGCAGAGTAGAGCAGGAAAATCCTCTCCCTTAACCTTCTGGCCACACTTCTTTTGATGCTGCCCAGGATACAGATAATTTAACTCTTCTAACTACTAGTGAAATCCCAAGCTGCAATATGCTGAACCTGCATAAAGCTTGTCTCCATGGTCTGATATAAAAATTCAATAAAATTTAAAAATTGCATCAGTCCTAGGGGGTTTGAGATGGAGATAGGAGAGTTAAGTGCTCAAACCCCAAAGAAAGAAATTCTTGGATTTTAGACCCATTACTTTGCATCTCTGTAAAGAGCTGGAATTTTCCAAGCCTTGGAATTTGTATATCGACATCTGTTTTACTAGGAAATAGGCACCCAGATGCCCACAAACATCTTTGAAACCCTCTACTTTCGATGCTAAGCTTTATCCCTTTTAACATATTTTGAAGGAAAACAGAAGTGAAAATTGTCACTGGAGTCACTTGCTGTGGAATGCATGAACCCTCCTCTACTCACCATCCTAGACATCACACATCAGCATAAAGTGGTGCTGAGCTACCAGTGCTTGGAATATGGGAATCCAAATGGTCAGGATGACATCAGGGCCTTCAGTTCTCTCCTGCATCTGTTGGGACATCTCAGTTTTAGCATCTGTGAAACTGCAGCTCAGGAAAATGGAAGGGTCTGTTTAAAACACTGACACAAGGTATAAATCCACATAGAAGGAAAACTCAGTTTTATCAGAGAAGATTTGGCCTGGGGAAGAGCTAGTCTACGCAAACCATGACCTGGTCTGTACCATCTTGCAGTCCAAGCCAAAAAAAGCATCTATTTTGGCTTTGCAGGACGTGGCTCAGAAGCATAAGTCACTCAAAGCTATCAGCAGAAAAGGACACTCAAGAAAATCACCAGAAGAGGAAGACATATGTTGGCATCCCCCCGGTCTGACCATGGTTTTACTGATCATTACGTCCTGTAGAGTAGCTTTGGCAACTTCATAAATGTCATTGATTTTCCTAAATGCAGACTCCAAGAAAAGTATCTTGGAGAACAGTCTATCAGTTTCTCTCATAACTAAGTGTATTTCTATTTCGGTATTGACTGTTACTGTAAGAGGCTGTGAGTCAAGAGTGGGAGTGCCTTGTAAGAAATGCTCTGCTATAGTCAGTCCCATATTTGTGAGCTTCATAATGAGTGAAATTTTATTGCTTTAATGATGCAGCAGGTAAACTTAAATATAATTAAATAAACTTAAATAAATATCATGTTAGATCTTTTCAGCTCTGGAATCTCCAAATCATTGAACTTTGGCTATGGTTGGTTAAGAAAAATTATTAGCTACAGATGGTTTCATCCTTTGTTGTCCTATTTCAGCCGTGGTTGGTCCTAGGGCAGGAATATTTTAGCTGTTAAGGAGGCAAGGTGATTTGCAATCAATATACACATTGGCATTAGCAGTTCATGAAAGAGAACTCTAATCACAGAAAGATCACAGCTGCTCTACATTTGCACCACTCGCTTTTGATGTACTTCTCTTGAGAAACACCAGTTGCACATTGATTTTTCTACACAGAATGTGATGAAAGATGGGCAAAAGTGCTCTGCTTGTCACATTTCAACTCTTTTCTCCATATAGTGCTTTCAGTTGTGCTTCAGTTGTTCAGAAATGCCATCAGGGATCACTGGTCTTTGTGGTTTGCTGTGCACATTGAACCCTGCAGTCTGGGATCCCAAGGAATATCTGTCTGCTGGGATACCAGTTGGGGCTAGTAGGAAATTCCCAGAGAAATTCTTTGGGAATTCATAAAACCATAGACTGGTTTGACTCTGAAACGGACCTTGAAGCCCACCCAGTTTCAACCCCCCTACCACGGGCAGGGACACCCTCCACTAGCACAGGTTGCTCAGAGCCCCATCCAGCCTGGACTATAACATCTCCAGGGATGTGGGAATTGCCCTGAATTTACTCATCTGCACCACACAAAACGAGCACCAAAGACCACCATTCTGGCCACATCTCATATGATTTTGCAGTGGTTTAAATGACAAAACTAGGGGTAACGCAATGGTGATTTGGGTTTGGTTGTTTCTGGGAGAATTCTACAATGAACTGCTAAAAAACTTTATTGAGTGTCCATTTTAAATCAAAACACTTGATGTTTTGGGATGGTAACAGAAGAAGGTTAATTTGAGCTGATGACATCATTCTTTGAGGCTGCTGATCTCCCTGTTGCTCCTTGCATAAATGTCTCTATGGGCACGGGAGGTGCACCACAGCCTGAGGAATTTTGGTCTGCACAGTCCATAGGGCTGCAAAGGGATTCAGTTGCCTCTAAATCCCAGCACTTTTGTTTGGTTAACTGGATCTGGATTACATTGATGGTGTTACTTAGAGGCTGAGCTACTGCAAATGAAAACAACAACAGCCTTTTGAGGTGGTATCGGGTGTCTGACACATCCCTGTGGTGCCAGGTGACATGACACAAGACCTATTCACTCCTGTGCCCTAAGGGAGTGGCAGCTGTAGGACAGCAGGAAAGCCCAGCAGGAAAGCCCAGCAAGCATCTCACACAGCACTGGATGGTTGTACCTGGGCAGCAACTGCATTTCTGCTCCCTGCTTTGGGAGCTGAAATATGCCTCTCACATGCAAACACCCAATGCAGACAAACTAAATGTAGGTACCTTAATTTCAAACTCGATCCAATCATTTTATAGCCATTTGTTCAGTGTGTTTTCTACCTCAGGATATTTTAATAAACATTTTGGCACATATCTTAAAAATTAGAGGAAGATACGTTGCTCCTGTGCTCCCTAATATCTCTATATTTAGGTGATGGATGGCAATGACCCAAAAATGTCACATCAAATATTGCTAAATAAAATGTAATGAATTTGTTTAAGAAAAAAACAAAACAAAACAAAACAAAACAAACCCTAACAAACAAAACAAATCAAATCAAAACAGTTGTATCATCTGCTAAGGAAATTCACTTCAACATATCTGAGCAGTGTATGTAAGTAGAGGAAAAGCCGTATTTTTAAGTCAAAACAATCTAAATTTCATTTGTTGAAGGCAAGATATGAAGGTGGCATTGATATCCATGCCAAGTCCTGCTAAGGATCATGAGGCTTTCACATATACCAGACAGGCATAGCCAGGTATTATATCCATAACTTGTTGCAGGAAGAGTTTGCCATTCAGTCTGACTGATGAACCAAACACATGGAAACAGTCACAGAGGCTGGAGAATGGCTGAAGACACCACATGGCTTCTGAGATGGGCACCTGGACCTCCCTCTCACCCCAGAGCAGGGAGCACCACAGCTGGGCAATACATCCACAGCTGCCGAACCAGACACCCTGGAAACACAGTAATCTGGATATCATACCTATTTCTGGTTTCCTTTGCTTGATTGTTTGTTTTTCCCAGATGAGTAATATTGCCTCTGTCAGCAAAAAAGCGTAAGGATTTCTGCAAACAACAGGAAACTCAGGCTTGAGAGGAGCATCACAGCAACATTTACTGCAGCCTGCAGTGATCTCTGCCTGGCTGTGATTTGCTGTTATGCACCAAAACAAGTTGCAGGGAAGGGAAAATATAAATTTTAGCAATATGGTGTCTGTAATGAGGCCCCGGCTTAGGAAGCAGTTGTGAAGGAGAAAGTTGGAAACATACAGGAGGAAAACAGAAATAAGCAAAAGAACATGCTGGGCTATATGGAAGGAGTTGGACTGGTAAGAAGCTGAAGTGAGGTGCACATTCTGATCACTGGTGGTATTTGGGTCCCTCATGGATTTGCACAGGGTCACCAGCTGGTTACACATTGCAGCAGATGGACCACATGATTATCTGGAAAAGGCACAATGGAGTCACTGCTGGATGTGGAAGCCTATAGTGATGCTGAAGGGCAGCAGCAATCATGAATTACTTATTGAAAAGATGACGAATGCACTAAAGCCCAAGGGAAAGACGGGTGACACTGGAGTTAAATTTGATCCTGAGAAGTCAAAAGGCAAGTCTTTGAGAGAGACAGAGGAGGTAATGCTTGGGGAGCACTTCAGGCCATTACTGCAGAACGATAAAGAATTCTCAGTAGAGATCAGATGGGAAATATTTAAGGAAGCAATAGAGAACACAGTAGGGAACTTATTGGGAGGCCTAAGCAAACAAGGAGGAGCTGGACAAGCATCAAAACAAAAGCATTAGAGGGAAAATGCAAACAGAGCCAAGGATTATGGGAGAGTGGAAACAAAAGCACAAAACAAAGAAGAGGAAAATTTCCAAAGGCAAGTAAACCTCTTTAGGTTGTAGAGAAGCACCAGGAAAACAAGGTGTGAAATTGAGATGGAAGAAGATTTTGTTCAAAGGGAACAACAGGGTGCCTGTGCTAAGAGCAGCAAGAGGAATCCTGATGGCTTAGGAGAACACGTAGCAGAGAAGGTAGAGCCATGGAAAGAGCAATTGGCTGAACACTCTTACCACCATCCCTGGAGGGATTTAAAAGATGTGCAGATGTGGCTTTTCGGGATATGGTTTAGTGGTGAGCTTGGCAATGTTGGGTCAAGTTGGCCTCAATCACCTTAGAGGTCTTTTCCAGCTGAAGGATTCCATGATCTACCTGGATAGAGTCATCCTAGAGAAAGGCTGAGAGCTTGGCTTGTAAGACAAAAAGAGGCATCAATTCTGAGTCGGTGACATAGAAAGGACTATACAGCAGCCCTTCCATCCTTTTAGCAACATATATTGCTACAGAACTGTTAGAGATCGCCCTACAACTAAGTAAAAGAGGAGGGTTCAAAACTAATGCATCTTATCAGTGAAACTATAAAGACATACATTAAAGCACAGTGGGGAAAATCCAATGGAAGCAATTGAGGAATGGTTAAAGAAAATTGCATAGGGAGCAAGCAGTGAAAAGTGCTGAAGTGTGGGAAAGGATTAGATTATCCATTCTGTTACTATGAGTACAAAAAGAGTAAGGATGGCGACTGAAGGTGCTTTTGACGATCTTTATTTTGAGAGACGCACCATGGAAAGTAAGAAAATTAGCCATTTTCCAGCTAAAAGCATTGTAACTACAGTTGCTCTGTGGAGCACCAAGAGTGGGGAGGAAGTTAAGTAATGGCCTCAAGTCAGAAGGCTGCTAAGGTTTCCTCATCTTCCCACATCGTGTAGCAACAACCCAAACTGAGACGAATCTCATGACAATGGCTGTTATACCATTAAGATCCTTATCTTGTGCAAGTGACACCAAGTAATTACACAAGCTTGCAATAATCGCTGAAGCGACTGCTGCAGGAGCAAAGACAGCAACTGAAGAGAGAAAAATGCAGGAAAAGAACTAAGAGATTAATTTGACTTTCTCAGGCAGTACATGCATACCTGAGATCTTCCTCCAGAAGAGGTTTTTAAAGACATATTCCTTCGGTAATGCTGCTGTGCAGAAAATCACAGGCTCAGAGACTAAGGTGTTTTCATGGAGATGTATCAGTCTCAGATACTACAGCACTGCCCTGGGCAGCTGGATCACCTGCACTCAGAGAAGCATGTATCAAACAGGAGGAACCATGGATGTCTTTGGGCAAAAGCAGATGCAGAGCAGAGCCATCTTAAGATTAATAAAGAAAAAAAGGGAGAGGAGTCAGCTGAAAAGAAGAGGACCAAAGAGAAAATTGGAACAGCTTTTAAAAACCCTGGTCTCACCTAAACACTCATTCATCCAAATAATGCCTAAAATTTAACAATTTGGAAAATAGAGTCCAGCAGCCTCACCAAAGCACTCAGTGGGAGAGGGTTCTAGCCAGACCCAGCAGAAAATAATTTTGTTATTCAGGGGAAAAGATAATCTGTCAAGACACCCAGTTTTTTTGGCAATACAGCCTCATCACAGCTGGCACAGATAAATGTGGTTCTAGACTAGAAGGAGTAATAATCACAAGACCCACCTGCACAACAAAGTGGCACTTCAGGTGTTTATATGTCACTCACAGTGCTGCTTCCCGGGAACTGCTTCCTCCCAGTAAAACAGAGCTGCCTTATATTCCTCAGCTTTTATCTTGGGATAAGTCAGACACTTCCACTACTGCCAGAAGGAAAATGCAGCTTTTCTCTCCCATGGAGTCCACTCTTTGCTGTGCAGCTCCCTGAACACTCTGAGTCATCAGTATGCTTCAGAGGAAACCAGGAGGCTTAGGGTTTGGAATTTGGGATTTGGGTAGAGAGTGATTTCCTGGGGGGCTTTGCTGTGTGCAGGAGGGCAGAGAAACAGTAAAAGGAAGTGAAGGATGGAGATGAAACTAACCAAATAGGTAGGGTTTTACCCACAGATATGAAATACAGTAATCCTCTAAAAATCATCAAAACCTTCTGGGCCACTATATCTACGCCTTGCCAGCTTAATCCCACAATTTGAGACAGAAAACATCCCATTTCCAGCTGTAAAACCTTTCTGCCCCATCATATCCAGTTGTGTGTAATTATATCTCGTGTTACGGAGGCAGCTTTCATCCTTCCACTGCCATTGTTTACATCCCCATACATTTAGCCAGAGCAACTGTGTCTTCATTCAGCTTCTGTTTGGTAAGAAAAGCGAATCAAGACTCACACCTTCGACCTACACATTTACCTCTTGAGGGAGAGTGGATGAATAAAAGGCAGGCAATGCACCGAACTCAGGGAGGGAAAACAAGAGGACCATTGTTTGCTGCACTGTGAAACCAGCTTCTCATTGCTGGACTTCCTCAAACCACACTTGTCAGAGTTCGTGTTCAGTCAGGATGACATCAGAGGCTTCAGCAAGCCCTTTCCCTCTCTGCATCCTCTTCCAGTCCAAAGATGTGTGTACCTCTTCCTGCTCTTTACAGAAAGCACCGTCATTTGTTAATCCAGCTATCGCGTCAGTGGAGGCTTCTTATCTCTTACAGCAGAAATAAAGTCTACTTGTTGAAGAGGGACTGCAAGGCTGGAGACAGGGCTCTGGTAGCAGCTAATGCTACCCCACACATCCTTCTGTGAGGAAGACCAGCTTCTGAATTTATCATTAGATCTTGGGCTTTCTCTGAAGCTCACTCTTTGTAATACCATAGGATAATAGAATGGGGTGGGTTGGAAGGAACCTTTAAGATCATCTCGCTTCAACCCCCCTGCCATGTGGGGACACCTTCCACTACACCAGGTTGCTCCAATGCCCATGACATCTTGGCCATAAACATTTTCAGTGTGTGGGCCATCCACACCTTCTCTGGGCAGCCTGTGTCAGTGCCTCGCCGCCCCCAGCATAACAAATTTCTTATATAGGGAATATCTTATCTAAACCCATCCTCGTTCAGTTTAAGGATGATGTAAATCTAAGCGTTGCTGACAACTGTCTGCTTGTTTCATTACGACCCCAGCCTTGGGATCACAAGGTTTCTGGTATTGATGACCATGCATTTTGGAGCATGAACAAACAGCCAATGGATCAATGTTTGCCGGGACAAACTTGCTGAGATGAAATATTGGCTTCATTTGTTAAACTTTAATGATTGACCTGCCTGGCAAAGCCAAGAATGCAATAACTCCCATTTCTCTAGGCAAGTTTAGCTATTGGGTAATTACACTTTAAGCTCAATGAACATTGTTTCTTTAAAAGCATTTCCTTGCCACTCAGTTAAAGGCAGCTGTAATTAAACCTCAGAGGAACACATCACACATTCAGGGTCTGAGGTTTGAATGACAGCTTCCCGCAGCGGCTTCTTCCCTGACGGAGATGCCAACCCGTGGAGTCAGCATTTCTATGTCCTTTGGGGAACTGGGCAATGAGAGGAGACTGCAGCCTAAACAGAGTATCTATTAAAGCAGGAAAAGATGCATATGTCATCTTGTCTGAGATACATACCATGCTCGGTTACCATGGCAATGGACATTATAGGTGGCTTCCAGAAAGGGAAAGAGTGATTAGTGGACAGATAAGGAGGAAGACTAACCTGTGCCCTCTCTAGTCAGAGTATTTTCATTAAGATTACAAGAAGCAAGATCTAGATATTAGACAGTGGATGTTTGCATTCTTGTCCTAATCTAACTTTAAAAGTATCGGTGACAAGGGCATCCCTTGCTTCCCTCAGCAGGCAATTCCACCAGATGAAAGATTTTCACAGTATCTGGCCTCCTGTTGTCTTTATTTCCCACTCTGTAGTGCTTAATCTTCTCAATTGACAAGCTGAAGCATGCCAAATCAATATTTTCTTTTGAAATTTGGCTGTTCAAAGGCTAACTTCATCGAGTAATGATTTTGTGCTTTGGGCAAAAATCTTGCTTCGAAGGCTTCAGTGCACAGGTGAATTTTTCTTTTCAAATTAAAAGAAAAAAAATCATCATCATTTTAGCTGAGACTAGAGAAAAGTAGAAGAGAAAAAATGCTGCCATTTATTGGGACAGGAGTCATTTTGGTCCTTTAGCCTGGTTTGTGAACAAAAATGATGCCTATGCAGTCTTTTGCCTAGCGTTTAAACATCAACATTTTTAAGCATGTTGGCCATTATCACCCACTTTCAGAAAATGGTCTTTGCCACTCTCTGGGGGTAGGAAGTTCCTACAAGCTTCATTAATATCATCAACCAGGGAAAAGGAGAATTCAAGGCAAATTAAAGGAGAATTAAATGCAAATTAATCTATCTTAATGGGTCCCTTAATGGAAAGGCAATTTTTTATTCATCCTGCAAGGCAGCAGCCAACTAATTAGACAGAAAATACCTACTGGTCCACCAGCCAGTACTCAGGGCCCTACCAGCATGGCTGTAGGTTGCCCTTTCCTGACCAAAACTGTGGGGGACGCTGGGAGAGCTGCAGGATGCAAATGTTCATGGGACCAGGAAACCAGATTTCATTGCTCATGCAGCAAGACAAGTATGTCAACAGTTTTCTCCAGCAACAGCATTTAAAAAACAAAATCATCTAAATCTCCTCTATTGTTTTTTTCTTTTTTTCCACAATAGGTGTTGCTGCAGGGCTTGTTTCAGCAGTGGACTTGTACCCACACGTTTAACAAAGGCCATGGGTGTTTAGTGAAACCTGTGATCCTCTGTCGATGTGAAGTCAATGGAGCTTTAACAAATTCAAAATATTGTGTGAGTTTAAGTTCTTTCTGGGATGAAAGCTGGACTTTGGAGTCTCGAAGCAAAGAACTCCAAAGGTCTCTTCCAGCCTAAAGTTTTCTTTAAGTTTGGATCTTAAGATCTGTGCCTGTAGTCTGTATGCATGGTACACAGCTCTTACCTTATTCCTCCTTGGTTCTTACCTAGTCAATGTAAATCAGCCTTATTTTACAGACCAGAATTCTAGGGAATTTTCAAGTCTCTGTTTTTTCCGGATAAAGGACCCATGCAGCAATATCATCTTTGAGGATGAGATGTCCAAAGCATCTTGCAGTATCAAGTAGGGGTGCAAATTCCCTGAATGCACCACTCAGACTCTTTCAGTGTGGATTGCTGGATTAAATATGGGCCAGGCAGTCTGGCTTTGACTTCAAAGCTTTCCACCTTCTCAAAGGGATTCTGATCCTATCCATTTTATATGGGAAATAGAGACAAAGAAACCTCTGAGTATTTAGGATCTAAAGACATGGAACTGAGTGAAAATCCTAACAGGGTGTTAAAAAGATGCAAACACCCCTTCAATTTACAGTTACAGGTTGATTTCTTGATACCAAATTGAAACAGCTCCAAAAAGCTGAGAAGAAAAAAAAATATACAAACCCCTGTGCTTTCTTTCTTTCCTTCCTTCCTTGTGTGACCTTATGAACCTTCATGAATCCAGGTAGCATACAACACAGTGGAAAATATGTGACCTTTCAGTAGCAGAATGAACTCCAATAATCTACCAATACCATTGCAGAAACAGGTCTTGAAACCATGGCAGGGTTCTTCGTTTTTTCACTTTTTGGCCCTAGAGCTAAACCATGGATCATAGTAGAAAATCTCAGGATACATTGATTTGAACCAAGCAAACTTAAATATTTATTAATTGAAGAGCTAAATATTGACTTCATGTCAAAGTGAAGTAAATATCTGCAATGAGAGTCTCAACATTTATAAAAAAGAAACAAAAGTTCCAGTGATCAGCCTGCTAGGAAACAACCACCCACTTCCAGGAGCAGCTAATACAAGCAGATGGACAAAAGCCCACACTTCTCTTGGGTGGGCTATTTAGGCTCCATAATACCTGAAAAGAAGATGCTTGGCCCCACTGTGGGAATAAAACTATCATAAGGGCCCAAGCCTCCTCCACTGTCCAAGGAGAGAGAAATCTACTACAAGGGCATGCAGTGACAGGACGAGAGGAAATGCTTTTAAACTGAAAGAGGGTTGGTTTAGAATAGATATTAGGGAGAAAATCCTTACTATGTGAGGAACTGGCACAGTTTGCCCAGAGGAGCTGTGACTGTCCCATGCCTAAAAGTGTTGAGGGAGAGGGAGAGGGCTGGCCTGCCTTTCTGATGCTGAATTTCAATCAAAGTGCACAAAAGAAGGTCTCCTCAGCTCAAGGCAGTTGAAATCCATAGACCCCACCAGCCAAAACAGTGTCAAATCCACCAGGCTATGGAGCAACTGAGGTGAGGGGACAGCAAGGGACAGGGGATAAATAGTGAGAAAGAGGGTCTCTCCTGTACCTGTTGGTCAAGCTGAGTCACCAGGCACTAAGAGGAGAAAAATTCATGAGGCCGGCAGAAAGAATGAATAAGAGGAACCTTGACCCTTGCCAACAGCCATGGAGCTTCCACCAAGAGGAGCTGGCTCCTGCCTCTTTTCCCAAATATGTGTATTTTTCCTACTGGCTCTCAATCAATACAAATATAATCAACATGATGAGCAAAGAGGTGACATTTTTCCATACCAGTCCATTGGTCAATACAGACCGAGCAAGTTGACTGCAGTTAATTACTGACGAGGGGTCACATCTGCAGGACATGGTCCAGTGGCTAAGGGGGAGGATGGACCTACAGAAAAACCTATATTTTTGACCAAGGCTGTACACACTAGAGTGCAATGTGTATCCAAGCTATCCACGCTCCTCTGAATGAAATGAAAACCACAGCTGCAAGTGGTTGTTTGTTTAAGTAGTACTTGTTACAGGAGTTAAAAAACCCCTTTGCTTTTAATTCTGAGTTACTACAGGACTCCCACAAGGATGGGAAACATTCCCAGAGCAGACAGGTAGACCTGCCTGTTTAATATTTTCCCACTGGGAACTGGAGCTGTTGTTTGCTGCTGTTGTGAGTGTTTTGTTTAAACTTCTTGCAATAACTGAACCCTTTCACAAGTAATCCTGCTGGCTGCTGCTCTGGGCTCTTCCTTCTGAGAAATCACATCAATGGCAATGGAACTTGGACAGCTTCCTAAGCCATTTCTTCCATCTCCACCACAAAGGAGAGAGTTCATGAGCAACTCCTTGCACGGCAGCAAGGGAAGGCTTCCTCCTCTGCAGGAGTACCCTCGTGTGGGGAGAAGATCAGAGCTGGGGATTGCCAGCCACTGATCTGGCTGTGTGGCTTTTCCCAGCTGTCTGGTGCATGAAAAACCTCCTTTCCTGGGATTGCATAATTAGAGGAAGGGAAATGAGATCTCAGGGAGGGACTCAGAGATCATAGGGCAAAACTCCAACTCTAGCTCTTCTTACTAATCCATCTTATGTCATCCTCATTCGCACTTTAACTTCTTTTCCCTGAAACACCTATTAGGATTCATTCAGGAGAAAGTCAGAGTGACTCAGACATCTTTCCTTTAGCTTAAGAATTCTCCAGATTTTAACAAGTCAAACCAGCCCTGATGTTATTAGACTTTGAGAAACAGAACTGAGCTGGTGTCTCCTGAAAACAGAAGATCTGAGGAAAGTTCAGCATGGTCCTGGAAAAACCTAAATGGGAGGAGACATCCTATGGTTCCCAGACCTGCTAGGGTCTCTGCACCAGCAGTACAGGAGGGCTGTTTGGAGAGAGAAAACTGAAGTTTCATTTCCATCTTTCACCTTCCCCTGGTGTCCCAGGCAGTGAACTCTTTGAGACAGATGGGGAATTCATCCAAACACAGCATGGCTGGTTTTGTGTGGGAAGGTTCAGTCCATGGGGCTACACAATTCTAGGGAAACCCTGTTTTACCTTTACAAAAAAAATACTCTAATGTGGCAAAGAAATAGAAATAGCCATGGTGGGAAACATGACCATAAGACTAAACGTCCTCTAAAAATGGTGTTATCATGATAGTTAACTCTTTGGTCTGCTGGAGGGTGCTGGAGGGTCACAAAGATGCTCAGAGGGCTGGAGCACCTCTGCTGTGGAGACAGGCTGAGGGAGCTGGGCTTGCTCAACCTGGAGAAGAGAAGACTCCAAGGAGACCTTAGAGCACTTCCCGGTGCCTAAAGGGGCTACAAGAGAGCAGAAGAGGGACTTTTGACAAGGACTTGTAGTAATAGGACAAGAGGGAATGGCTTCAAACTGTCTCACAGGGGGCAGGTTTAGATTAGAATTTAGGAAGAAATTGTTGTGAGGGTGATGAGACACTGGTACAGTTGTTTGAGGAAGGTAAGAATCAGATGGATGCATAACTAATTTCGTGTTAGCATCACATCAGATCTCATCTCTATACCCAGATCACCCAGAACTGCCAACCCTCCCCTTGTCATGACTTTGGTCAACTACATCAAACTGGGCAACTTTTATATATATGTATGTGCATGTGCATGTGTGTGTGTGTGTGGGTATATATGTATATATATGTGTGTACATATATGTAACATATCTACATATATAATATATGTATGTAGATATATTATATATATTATATATCAGCTGGATCTCAGCCAGAGGATTCAATTCCCAATTTCCTCACCTTTGAACTGGCATTTTGCTTTACTGAGGCCAACTTTCACGTGGCAAAGGTCTAGAATGAGGCATGGAAAAAACTAACAAAATGGAAAACTAAACAAAAGTTTCCAGCTTAACAACTTCCCCTACTCAGAGCTATAAAAACTGAACAGTGTAAAAACTCTACTGAATGGATCCTTACAAGAGACTGTTCATGTCTGGAGATATCACCATGACATTTACATGGAAAATCACAGTGCAGACTAGGGGGTTTCCCCATGGTTTTCTCCAAAAAGCTGAGTCCTGAGCACACATTTCATCTCTCTGGCTCCCTGGGGTTGCTCCTTGGCAGAGCTCTTGCAGTCTGATGGTGATTCCCGAAAAGCATCTCCTGAGACGGGGGCAGAGTGAGCACATATCCTGGATAAGCCACACTCGGAAATGCAGAGGGTGGAGAGGAACAACTGTGACATCTTCCTGATGCTCCCAGTACCTCCTGCCTTGAGCGTCAGCCCTCTGACCAGAGCTGTGTTTGCTGGGCAGGGACATCACCCAGCAAACCTTCATGCAATGATGTTCTTGGAGAAAGCAGCTGAGCAGAACAAAAACAAACCAAAGCCTTTTTGCCACTTTTTCGTCACAGAGAGCTGCTAAATACAAATCTCAGCACCAGGTTTGCTTGAAGGTTGTGTTCTGAGCAAACCCTGATCATCAACATGGGGCATGTGGGGTATTTTGGTGCTACTAAAAGTAAACAACAGGAAGCCTGGTTGTACTTTCTTAACCTAAACTTTTTAAGAAACAAGCTACCATACACCTTGAGACCTGGCACAGGCCAGTAGTACACAAGGGGTGCAAGATGCTGAATATGAGAAGCTGCAGCCAGCCATGGGATATGTCCTCTGTGACTCATGGACCCTTGCAGTCCCTTTTGCCTTTTCCAAGGTCATGGCACCACGACATGAGGCACTTGACACCCTGAGATAAGCTCAGTTGGTTTGAGCCTGGCGCTAAAAATGCCAGGGTTGTGGATTCAATTGCTGTATGGGCACTTCACCTTAGAGCTGGACTTGAAGATCCTTGTGAGTTCCTTCCAACTCAGAATATTCTGTGATTCTGTGATTTCTGATTATCTTTCCAGTACTGCCATCATGGCTAAAGCCACCACATCTAATAGCCAAAAAATTCTGATGCAGGGCTGCTCATTCACAGCCCCAGGCACTGCCTATCTTCCAGTGATGGGGTTCAGACTCTCTGTTCCCCACACTGTGGATTAATATCTAGTTTTGTTTGGGTGGGGTTTTTTTTCCCTTTATCCTATGTCAAGGGCTGCACCATACAATTTGTAAGCCCCAATCTGGGGGGCTTTGTAAGCCTGCCGGTGCTGCTCAAACCTTGGTGCTGCCTCGTCCTGCCTGCACTTTGGGGTGCTGAAGCCGACCTTGGCACTAAACGCCTGGAAACTGAACGAAGGCAGTATTTCAGGAATAGAAATCACATCTGCAAATACAGCCCTGCAGAGGTCAGGGCTAGAAACAAGGTTCTGCTGAAAGGGCGACTCCGGGGTGATCCCCAAGAAAGCAAAGGAACGACAAGGAATTTTAGCCAGGGGGGATGCAGAGCAGGAGGAAAGGGGGCTGTGAGTGTGTGCAAAGCCGGCTCGACACATCCCCCCGCCTTTTCCCCTGTTAAGGGGGGTCTGCCAGCTCAGGAGTGGCACAGTCTAGCGCAAGTCCTGCCTCCTGCCTCCTTCCTCCTCCTCCTTCTCCTCCTCCTCCCAGATGTTCCCTTGTGTGCAGCCATCTGTTGAGCTCCCTCCTCCCTCCTCCTGCGGGGAAGGGGGCAGCCAGCTTGCCCGGCCAGCTGCACGCCTTGGACGGGAAGGAGGAGGGAGAAGGAGGAGAGAAGAAGGGGACAGCCGGCCCCAAGCCCTGCTGCTGCCGGCTCCCGGCGGCGCTCGCTCCCGCCGTGGGAACCGGCGCTGCGCAGCCGCCCCGCCGTGGGAACAGACCCCGGCCCCGGTGAGTCCCTCCCTCTGCCCCCACCCCTCCCTGACCCCGCATCCCCTCCCTGACCCCCACCTCTTCCTTGCGCCCTCCATCTCCTCTCTGGCCCCTGCACACCCTCTCTGCACCCCCATCCAAACTTCTCTGGATGTGCAGAACCGTGGGGCTCATTTTTGGGGAGGGGGGCAGCTGTACCGCGATGGGCTGAGCCGTCCCTGCCGCTTCCTCGGGTATGCGCAGGGCCAGCCCCGGGGGTCCCTGCTGAGGAGCCCTCCCCGGCCTCAGAGTGCGGAAACTTTTTTGGGTTTTGGTGATGAGTTTTTTCTCGCGAGGGGGCTCAGAGGCCGGGGGTGTGGGGCAGGGGGAAGGACAGAGGTCTCGGGTGGGGGTAAACTACTTTCGCTCCCACTTCTGGTTTTTCCAGAGAGGGAACTTTGGGATGAGGTAGGTGCGTACGAGCCCCCAGCCCGGCTCCCCTCCCGGGATGAAGAGTCTCCAGCTGGAATCCCGTCTCTTCTCCTTCCCCCAGTGGAATGGTGGTTTGTAGAGGTCTCGGGATTGCCACGGCTGCAGAGTAATCCGAGCAGCAGCTGGAGGCTCCGCACCGCCTCCCGTGCCCGGCTTCGGGCTTTGATTTCACACAGGGCTCCCTGTCTCCCCTCCTCTCCCTCCTCCTCCTCCTCTCCGGGCCCTCCCTTCAACTCTCGGGAGAGAAAAGAGGCTTTTCGGTGGGTTTCTGGTGCTGGGAGGCTCTCAGGGTTTCTGCAGCTTACTCAAGGTAAGGAGAGAAAGGAGAAGGAAGGGAAAGCTTAGAGGGGTGGCAGGACGGGGTTAATAAACTGGAAGGTGCACAGGGGGAGTTACACTGATGAAAACAAGGCAAAGGCATTCCTGCCTGGGAATTTCTCATCTGTAAGTGGATCAAGCTGACGGGGAAGGTGTGTTTGGAAAGGGGGGAGAGGAAGCTGAGCAAGATTTATTCATTCTCTCATTGAGGAAAAAAGAAAAAAAAAAGAAAAAAAAAGGGGGGGGGAGTGGAAAAAGAAGAATGAAAGAATGAAAGAAGCTGCTGGGTGTGACTTCTGAAGAAAGAGGTCGGAAAGCCCGGGGTTCCCCTGATAGTTCACACACCCTGTAAACTTTTAAGCAGCTCCCAGGAAACTTGTTATTAATGCTGCAGTCATTAAAAGGCGCAGCCCACGGCAGATTTATTAGCTCAGTAAACCACAACACGTGCCAAGCTCTCCGGAAACAAAAGGGTCTGTCAACTTTACTTCTCTCGCTTGGGGTTTGGGAAGGCTGGGAGGAGAGCGGTGGGGATGGAGCCGGTGGCTTTTGTCGCGGGGAAGTGGCATCGCCTCCGACGCTCGCCAGCACGGTTCGTGAACGCAATTCCGTGGCAGCAAAGACATTGGAGCACGGCCGTAAGGAAAGCACAGCGAACCCTGCCGAGCTCACGGCGCTTGTCGCGGCAGCGGGACGAGCAGCCCCCGGTCTCCCGAATGGAAAGCTTTCCCGGTGTGCCTGCCGTGCTAAATCAGCTGCCGTTCACCTGAATAGCAGCATTCACTGAAGTTACAGTAGGAAACTTGTCTGTGTGGACACTGTGCCATTGCTCTGCGGAGGGCAGCCGGTGCCGATCGCCGGCTCTGCGCTGTAATATCGCATCGATTGCCGCTCCAAAGCTCGGCTGGCAGCACCGGGCTATTGCCGCCGTGAGGAGCGGGGCGAACGCCGGCAGAGGAGGCGCCGGGGAAAGGCAGGGTTGGACCATCTCGCCGACCTCTCCGGGAATAAGAAGCACGCTGGATGTGTTAGCTGCTGAAAGGACCGGAGGAAGCTGGCACGAACCTGGGAGGATTTGCAGGCTAAACTTGGCCAGGGGCTCGCTGCCGGCAGCCAGGCGCTCTCAGGCGAAGCGGGTCAGTGTGTGCCATCGGGGCATGGCTCCCGTCCCATCGCGACCCGAAGGGAGCCAGTCCCAGAGCCTGTCCTGCGGAGGACGTGGGAGGTGCCGGCTCGCAGGCGGGTTATAAATGGCCCGAGGAGGAGCTGCCGCTTTCCTCCTCCGGAGGCGGTGGAGGCGCGGGGTGAGCGCTGCTTGACTCCGGGCCGGGCGGGAGGGAGCCTGGGTGGCAGCGCTCAGACGGATTTTCCCTTGCGGCATTCTGGAGCAGGGCAGACGCTGCTGGTTTGTGAATGAATTTGAGCAGCTGCTGTCAGAGACAGTAACAAGATGCCTGGAGGGAACGAGGACGTGACAGACATCCCAGGGGACGTTAATTTCTGACGGCAAAGCTAGACTGGCAGGAAAGGCTGCAGGGTTGGGGTGAGGGTCTCCCGCACCCCTATTCTTTACAACTAAGTGCAAGGAATTAACCAGCATTGAATGGATGAGAAGAAACTGGGAGAAAAGGGGAAAAAACGTGCTGAAGTTTTTAGAGTTTTTTGTGGATTTTTTTTTTTTTAATATAGGGAAAAGCATCCTGTGCTCCCCCAGCTACACAGTGAGCAGAAGTGCGTGTCACCCCTGTGCAAGACTGAGCTGGGAATAAAAGGTGAGCCACCGTCTTCCGGAGGTTTAGAGTTTTCCCTCCATCCCTAACGGCTTTTTTTATCCTCTTTCAGTCTCTTCTCCTTCCTCCTCCTCCTTCTCCTTTTTTGTTAGCTGGTTGGTGGGGAGAAGCAGAGTCTGGAGGGTGGGATGAGACAAGGCATCCTTGTCCAGCAGCCCTGCTGACCCCTGGCACTCCCAGGCTCTCCACGGTAGCCCCAGTGCTGCCCACCTTGGCAGGCTATCAAAAGAAACTTCCGAACATGGAGATGCTGAGGGCTGGGAAGAGATAAAGGCTGGCTTGAGCAAGCTGTTTCTTGTCTTAAAACTTGGCACCTGGACCTGTCGAGGCAAATGTATGAACAGCTCAGCCATTCATTACAAGGAAATCTTGAGATTTTGATTTTTACTGCATTTTTAATAATTTTTTGTATTTTTTTTATTTCCTGGGAATTTCTATTGTATTCATGGTGTGCAGCAGGGGGGAGGGAAATATGTGCTCTGGGAATCGCCTCAGCCTTTCCTTCTTCTTGCAGACACTGCAAGAGATTAAACCATCCTGGCTGCCTTAGCATGAGACATTCCTGAGTTGCATTAACCAGGCTGGAAATCTCCTGTCAGAGCAGCAGCAAACTGGAAAAAAGCACTTTATCTTCACCACAGCAGACAGAGGGCCATGTGCTGTGTGTAATATCTGAGTGCCAGCGTCTGCAGGGTTTCTTTTCCTTCCGTTTTCTCCCTTCCTGATTCTTTTTTACAGTCTGTGTCTCTGCGATGGTGACTCCTCTCCTTTCCCCTGATTCTTACCAGTAGCTCAAACCCAGGGGTAGGGAGAGAAATCACAGAATGGTTTGGGTTGGACCTTGAAGCTCATCCAGTTTCAACATCTTTGCTATGTGCAGGGACACTTTCCACTAGAGCAGCTTATTCAAAGCCCCCTCCAACCTGGCCTTGAACACTTTCAGGGCTGGGGACTATATTTTCAAGAAAGTGTTTTTTCTTCAAATAAGATAGTCCTCCTCAGGAAAAATTGAAACTCAAACTCCTATTGTGACTGATGGGTCAAACCAGATGGGATTCTTCAGCCCCACCATGTCTGAGGTGACACATGTCACCTGTCTCCAAGTGGGACAGGACATGTCCCTAACCCCAAAAGTGCCTGTTTTCCTCCCATATTTGAGAACAATATGTCTGTAGCAGTTGGCATGGTTAGGCCAAACTTCACAGAGCAGGATGGGGGAGATCCTTTCTCCAAAGCACTTTAATCCTACTGCAAAAGTTCGGTTTGGACCTGTCCAGGACCAAACAGTGCAACCTCTTGCAAGCGATCTCCAATTCAAAGAATTATAGGATCACAGGGTAACTGAACCTGGCCAGTCTCATCCATCCCCTTCCCTCTCCCCTGGCCTGGCTGCCCATTTTGCAGAGGGCAAAGCAGAGTTGCTCTCCCTAGAGTGTTCAGGAAGGCAAGAGCTGGACATAGTGCCCAAGGACAGTGGTGACATTTGGCTGGACCAGTTATGGCAGTGGCAGTGTTGGCTGAGGACTTCTGTGTGGGGTGAGACCCCCAGGCCTTGTGCTCCCTTCCTAGTTAAACTGGTGGGAATTAAACCTGGGGATGGTGCCCTGATCCCCACACAGGAGTGAACACCTCTTGGACCTAGTACTAGTCATCCTTAAAGTGTCAAGAGGGAAACTGAGGCACTTAATGGGGACTCAGGGTAGCATTGGTGGTGAGAAATTAGTTCTGCTGGAGAAATGGCTCTCCTAACCCACTTCAGATGATCTTTCTCCAAAATCCTCCCCCAGCCAAAAGGGACTGGAGAATCCCAGGCCAAGGAGGGGAGGAAAAGAGCTGAGGAGATAGTGCACATCATGGGGACAGTGAAGCATCATCTGCAGTGGGAATCATGGTGGGGATGACACACTACTTGTAAGCCCTTTATCAGCTCTACCTACACCCCTTCCCCTCCCCAAGTCCCCGCTTTCCAAACTTTGTAGGAGACCCACGGGGTCTAGTAAATGCCTCACATGCTTCACTGGGGTGGGGGCAGCTCCTGAAGCCCCAGCTGATTCTCTACGAAGGAGTTCCACTGGCATTCACTGTTTGCAGCATCACATTGCAAGAATTATTGGAGAGGGGGAGCAAAGAAAGGCCATGAGGGGAGTGAGATGGGAGCCTCCAGCTGTGCTGTTTGCAACAATAATGGCCAGGATTGTATTTATTATCTCCTCAGTGGAGGGTCTGCAGCTGCACACTGAGAGCCACAGACGGCAAAGGAGTGCGGAGGCTATTGTGCATGGAAAAAAAACCCAACCACAAAAATAAATAAAAAGCCCACAAAGAATCCCTGGGCCAGCTGGAGCAGTGCCAAGGGGCACCCAGCTTAACTCCCAGTCTCCTCGTTCTGCCCTTCCTCACTGAAGTCAGCAGCCCCACAGGGCTCTTAGGAGAAGGGAGATTGGGAGCTGCTGCCTTTCAGAGCTAAAGCTGCATGGGGTCCTCTTAAAATCCTTCTGCCAGGGCTGAAGGCGTTGCCCAGTCAGGTTAAATTTCTTTTCCCTCTGGTTTCTCATGATTTTTTCCAGTGCTGGCTGCACCATGAAAAAGACATGCTGTTGGAGGCAGTACTTGGACCTGATCTGCAGCCACCTCTGCTGTAATGGATTAGATTCTCTTAGAGGTCTTTTTCAACTTTAATGATTGAAGGAGAAAGAGCTGGAAAGCCATTAGAAATACAGGATAATGAGGCTGTGATGAGTTGTTTGGGATGTGTCTCACCAGGAAGAGGAGAGGCATCACCCTGGGATGTATCACCTTCTTCTCCCTCCTCTCTCTTGTTTCCCTCCCCCCACCTAGCTCATCTTCTCTGGAGGAGCCCATCCATGTCTATCCATTCAACATGGTCTCTCTGCAGCTCAGGCCAGCCCTCTGGGGTGATTGGAAGCAATCCAGATCAGGGATGTGGGGTAAATCCATAGGCATCATGCCCTTCCCTCACTGACCAGAGAGCTGCTGGGGGTCCTTGCAACCTGCACTTCCCTGGCGTGGAACATCGTACGTGCCATCCCAGGGATGTGCGTGGCATGTGGCATTTCCCAGCTGGGCACAATGACGTGGCTGATCAGCTCTTCTAGCAGCTAAAACCAAGAAGTCTCCATTGTGGGTAGGAGGTTTCCTCTCCCCGTGCTGCACCTCTTAACGTTCCTTGCTGGCATATGGTGTTCATCCTGGAGTGCATTCCTCTGGAATTGTATCATGTCTCTGGGAGCTGGAGTGCAGTGAAAAAGTATCATCATAGCAGGAGCCAGTGCAGGAGCTGTCTGGGGTTGGCTGTCAGGTGTGCGTCACCAAGGGCTGAGGCTCCCAGAGGAGCTCCCTGGGATCATTCTTGCTTTCAATAGTTGACTGGTTAGGGAAGAAGGAGAGATTAATCCTCTCAGGGTTACTGCTGTGATTTGGGCAAAGCCTGGGTACTTGCAGGCTCCCTTTGTGCCTCACAATGGGTTCCTGGGCACTGGAGCTGATGGGGCAGGTAGCTACAGCAGGTATCTTTCTACAGCAAAATGCACTAGGACTGGCATAAAACCCTGTGTAAACCTCTCCTTCAGCTATGAAGCACCATGTTGAAGGGCAGGTCTGTTCCCAAGTTTGTGCCAAAATAACAGAGACCTCCCATTCTGGGACATGTCGCTATGATAAAAATTCTATTCGGGCTGAGTTTGAGATGGTTAAGAAAATATTTGTGTTCCTGGCAGAGAAGTCTCTCTTATACTCAGTGAGCGCCAGGACAGTGAGGCCTCTTGCTCCTGGAAATGCTCACAGTTAATAAGCAGAGGGGGGAGGATGAGAAATAGGAGTTGTTAGGGGTAAAATAATTCAGGGTGGTTGTGATTCTAGAGCAGGAGAAAGTCCTGAGTTCTTACATCCCATGCAGGCACCTGTTTGATTCCATGCATCCCGGGCTGCTGGGAACCAGTTGAGGCTGCCAAAGCTCCCAGTTTGAGTGGTTCTGCAACTGGAATAGCCAGGAGGCAATGGTGGGGCTGGGATGCTCAAATCCTGTCTGCTCCCAGAAAACCCTATGAATCCCTCCTGGTGCTACACCACTCCAATATCTGCCTTCCCCTGACCCCAACCACTCAGGAGGCCTGGCAAACAATTTCCTTTTGGGAATGCCCCCTCTGGGCAACAGCACAGCTTGACTTGAGGCTGGAGAGCAAAACTGCTTTCAAAAGCCACAGGAGACTAATTCCTCCACCTGGAAATAAACTGCTATTAAGCTGACAGCTTTCTGGGCTGAGCAGAGAAGAGGGAATTTTGTGCAAATCCTGAATCCTGATGCACGGTGATTTAATTCCAAATTTTCCTGTGCTCGATGTGGCGCCAACATTTTCCCACTTGTGGAAAAATTCCCTGGAGCTGGACTGCTCTTCCCTCATAAAATGTATCTTTTCAAGGCACAAAGCTTTTAGTGTGGCAGAAATTGTATTTCAGCCACGGATGTAAATGAGCTGGAAGTTACTCTATGGGCTGGCAGACCTGCCTGCACATGTTTTCCTTTTGTCAGATCCCAAAATACACCACCCTGCACCTTGATTTCCTCCTCCAGGGGGAATGAGGGATGCCTGAGGGGGAAGATTGCACAAGTGGAATAAACTACTAGCTGTTTAAGCACTAGGATGATAAATTATCTGTGGCCTCTTGCAAAGCAGATGGGAATTGTGACATTAACAATTGTAACAAAGTTTATTTTAATAGGTCTTTCCATTTCTTTATGAAATAAAGGATTTTCTTTTTACATTAAAAAAAAAAGCAGAGACTTTCAGCCGAGCAAACATTTCAGCGTCTTTTCCCAAGAAACAAGGAGTAGGACGAGAGGAAACAGCTTCAAGTTGCACCCAGGGATGTTTATATTGCAAATTAGGGAAAATGTCTTCACTGAAAGGGTTGTCAAGCACTGGAACAGGCTGCCCAGAGAAGTGTTTGAGTCACCATCCCTGGAGATGTTTAAAAGATGTGCAGATGTGGCACTTGGGGATATGGTTTACTGGTGGGTTTGGCAGTGCTGGATTAACAGCTGGATTCAATGATATTCAAGGTCTTTCCCAACCTAAAAGATTTTGTATTTGAAAACATATTTGTAGTGTGGAGCTTTAGGATTTGGAGGTGCTGGGTTCCCTCTAGATCAATCCCACACGTCATCTATGCAGCCCATGTGGTGGGTTGAGGGGCTGCTTGGTTTTGCCTTTGGGGTTGTGAAATGCTTTTAATGTTTTTGATGCTTAATTTAGCTTTGCCTTTGCTTATCTTATCTATCCCATCCCCTGAAACATCTACAAAAATCTCCCTAAAGGACAGAGAAAGGGTTGGATGCTGGAAAGTCATAACAGTTTTGGCTTAGCAATTTCTGTCCAGAGAGGAGAAAAGCAACTGGAAATAATCAAGATGGGAAAATGTGGAATGGTATCTTGTTTTTTGTTCTTTTCCCCTTCTGGCTGTCCACAACCTTTATTCCATTGGGTTTGGGAGATTCAAGTCTTGCAAAGACAGAGTTGATGAAGAGCAGTGGGGTTCTTGTCCAGATCAGGAAGTAGCATCTTTTCTCTGTTTATGCAGTTTCTCCACTCCTCACTGGTTTCCACTTCAACATCAAGCTGTTGACTTTAACTCACTGAGCGTAACTGTCCAGCCAATTCCTTATCCACTGAGTCATCCAACCATCAAATCCATGTTTCTCTGTAGAGATTAGGATGTTTTGTGGATCAGTGTCAAATGCTTTGCACAAGTCCAGGTAGATAATGTCAGTCGCTCTGCCCTCATCCACCGACACTGTAACTGTGTCATAGACAGCTGTGAAATTTGTCCAGCAGGATGTGCCCTTGGTGAGGTCATGTCGGCTACCACCAACCACCTCCTTCTTTTCTGTGTGCCTTAGCAAAGTTTCCATGAGGATCTGCTCCATGATCTTGCCAGGCAAAATAATTAAAGCATGAAGAAATTCATAGCGGAATATTTTCTTTTTTTTTTCTTTTTGCATTCCTTGCATTTCATTCTGATTTTTCCCAGGGAGCAGGAGCATGGAGCAAAAAGTGTGCAGACACCTGCAGGATGCCTTTTTACTCCTGCTCAAGCCCTTGGTGTCTCTATACATTAAACCATAAGGGCTAAAGTCATCACCCCGGTGGCTAAGCTTCCCCTCACCCTAACACTAGCATGCACTGGTGAGGGAAATAGGGTTGCAAATCCCTGTCTTATATCCTATTGGAAAATTGGGGATAGCTCTGCTGTTCTAAGCAGCTTTGCAAGTCCCACAGATAAAACCATCAGTGTGAAGGGTGATAACAAATCCCCTAAAAGTGACTTGTGCAATGTCACCTGATGGAGGTCTCCATGAAATTAAGTGCAATTTGGAAGACCCAAGGGACTGATTCTCATCCTGCTGTCACTGACACCTAGAGTAACTCCACTGAACCGTCTCAAACCCATCTAACAAATGCAGAATCAAACCAGATTCTTCAGATAAAAGATTCTTTTATGCAGATAAAAACCAGATACTTCTTGGATTCCCATCAGCTCTCCTCTCCCTAAACCCCAGAGGTCTCAAACACTGAGTATAAAACCAAGACTGTTTGCAAAGGGTTTCCCACCCAAACCAACAAACAACAAAATGTAACAAGCAGATCAGAAAACACCGTTCCCATTTACACCAACATATTTTTGCTGAGGTTTAATAATATTTATGGAGAGCTCTTTGCAGCATTTGTGTGGGCAACCCTTCTGCAGGAAGAGCCGGTCTGAAGCAGGCAAAGCAAAAGCTTGGATGACCTTTACTTTCAATAGATTCACACACACACAAAAAAAACAAACAAACAAAAAAAAACCAGCAACAAAAAAAGAGCAACCTTGTCAGCAGCAGTCTCTTTATGATGGGAGGAGTGTGTGTCTGCAGCAAGGGTTTAATGGTCTCTGGCTGTAGGCTGGCTTGAGCTAGTTTTGCTGCCTGCTCAAATTGGCATATGGGATCTGGAGACCCGACCGCGATTGCATCTGTGGCGTCATTTGGGCTCAGCCGGGAGAGTCCGCACTGGAAAAGTGTAGCTGCTGCTAGTGCTGCACTTTAGTCGGTAATTATTCTAATTTTACAGAATAATTAATGGGTGGAGAAGGGGGGGAAAGGTCTCTTATGCAATTTTGTTGTCAAGAAGCAGCTCAGGAGCATTCTGGTGCTCTGGAGCTGTTGTCCCAGCTGCCATTCGCCTCCAAGATATGTAAAAAGATAAAGAGCCAGGGCCAACTTTTTTTTTTCTTCTTCTTTCAGTCTGGAGGATTTATGGCCTCTATCATAACCTATGCACTTGTTTCGCTTTCCAATAACCCTCCTTTTCCCCTGACCCCAATTAGTGCTGGCAGCCAAGTGGGCCCGGTGAGCTTTACTATAAAGACTTTGTTTATTTCTTTACTTGGCTGATACAAGAGACAGAAGACAATCCCAAAATTTTCCTCCTGAAATATTGTTGCTAATCCAATTCATCTGTCCTTTGCTAGAACAACAACTCTATTTGGGACAGGTGGACTTCAGCTCTTCCTTTTTGCCTTTTTTTCTTTGAAATTTGCTCTATTTGCTGCTAATCCAGAATTAATATTGCCAAAAAACATGGAAATTACCAGGATCTGTCTACCATGCCTTACAGATTCATTCATATCTGATCAGGTCTAGTTGTGGGCTGCTGTGGAAAAGACAGATTCTGTTTTCCCCACTCCTGTGTGAGAGCTGGTGGTAACCCTGTGATTGGTCACCTGAATTTGTTGGAAAACTGGCCCAGGAAAGGGGAAAGAGGAAGATCAGAGGAATTTTTGTTGGATCAATGAGCCAAAGGGGTTTATCCAAGTGCACCTGGTTATTGGGAGGGACTAGGGTTTGGAAGATGCAGCCAAGAATGGAGTGGGAAGCAGTAACCAGAGAGACTGGGCATCCTACTCTGTCATGGATGAGGGAGAGAGGGACATCTCCAGGGATGTGTATGGTCTTAGGTTGGTTTCATCCCCTTCTGGAGCAATTTCTTTCTCTTCACCCCACTGTAGAGACAACCTGGTGTTTTGGGGTTTGATGGTTTTTGGTTTTTTTTTTTTTTTTTGCACTTCTTACCCACATATCTCAAGCTTCATTGGGTGAATTTGGGCCTTTGGCCCCAGCCCCGGCTGCATTTTAGACAATGCTTTGTTCAGAGGCATGTTGAGAGAGGCTGAGGGAATGAAGAGTGGGGCAGCTGTTCCCTGACTCCATCAAACAGCAAACTTTAGAACACCTCCCCTTGTATTATTTCTTTAACTAGTCATTGATTTTTTGCTATGGGGAATTCCAGCTTGGTTGTTGCCAGGGCAACTGGAGGTAGCCTAGGTAGCATCCTCTTAATATCCGCATTCCCAAAGAGGGGGACCAGTCCCCAGGCAATGGGCTTTCATCCAGGGAGGGATGTGTCAGCTGACCTCCCTAATGAGGAAAGTCTTTAAGGGAGAGGAGAAGGAGGAAATCAAGTGCAGTGAGAAGCGTGGATTTGCAACAACACCATAACAAGGCTTTCCTCTCTCCCACCTCACTCCCTGACCATCATCTGAGGCCTGGCATTCCTCTGCAATCTGCTTTTAACGTTGGGGGCTTTTTGGCTGGGAAGTCTGTGTGAGTTTTCAGTGTGAGTCCTGCCACACAGCATTGCAATGGATGAGCATAGCAGGGAGAAGGCATAAGGGCATCTGCAGGCTAAAGGATGGGATCTGAGGAGAAGGCTGGCATCCTGCTAGGAGCTTGGTCCAACACTGGCTCCATTAACCACCACAGGCTCTCCTTAGGGTTGTCTCAGAGTATCTGCACTGCAGAAAGGATGAGCAAGATGCAAAGACCGGAGCCTTGTGGTCACTACAGGCACATGAAACGTGAGAGAAGATATTGCACCCCCTGCAGCTCCTATTGCAATCAGGGGGTATAAAAAGACCCCCTAGAGCTGCCAGATAGCCAAAACTTATCACTGGGATCTCTCCATACCTTGATAGCTGTAGAAATGAAGAGGACATAGCTAAACCATTCCCAGGGTGGACTGCTTTCTCCCAGTGACTTTCCCCTCATTATTATAGATGATGGTGCCGGTGGTTTCTTGTCCATGGTGTTTTCCTAGGTGAAATTCTCCAGTGCTGCAAGAGGACAACTCCTCTTCCTTTTACAAGGGGACACCTTGGCTTCCTGCCTTTATCAACAAGGCAGCTCGTGGGCAGCAATCCAAAGGCATTTTGGTGCAGTTTCAAATACACACTGTACACAGAGCTGTAAGTGCCTGCGGTGTGTTTCTTTCCTCATTTCAAAGAGAGCTGTCGATTGTTCCACACAATGATAAAACATGCCTGGACCTGACTAAGCTCTTTGCTGATCATCTGGCAATGCAGGAGTCTCTTTCTGGGACTGGAAGATGACCAGTAACTTTATTTCTCCCATCCTTTATCAGAGCTATTAACCAAGTGGCGTGTTAGCCTATGGATGCTCCATGCTGCTCCATAACGGAGTTTCTAACTAGTACTAATGGGTTGTATCCCATCTGCAAAGCAATTGCAGAGCCAGTAAGGGAGAATTTGTGGCACTGCTGTGAGGAGGGAAGAGGCAATAGATGCTGTGCAAATATTCCAGCTGAGCTTTGTGTACTGCATTTCAACAGTGTAATGTTTTGTCTTTACTCCTGGATGAAGTGATGGATGTTGCTGTGAGAGTCACTGTATCTGCCCACTTCTGGCAATCATTTTTGAGGTTGATCAGGAGGGAAATTCCCATGTCAAAAGCGTTTGAGCAGCTGCAAATCAAAGCCCACCACTGGTTTTCAATCTCCTCTCAATTCATAGAATCATAGAATAGCTTGGGTTGGAATAGACCCTCTAAAGGCCACCCAGTCAAACTCCCCACAACAATCAGGAACATATTCAACTAGTCCAGATTGCTCAGAGCCCCATCCAACCTGGACTTGAATGTTTCCAGGGATGGGGCATCTACCTGTGCCAGTGTTTTACCACCTTCATCACAGAAGAATTCTTCCTTACATCTAGTCTGAATCACCCCTGTTTTCATTTAAAGCCATTACCCCTTATCTGTCCTACTACTACATGCTCTATTAAAAGTTCCCAGTTAAATTAGGGCTTTGGATTTTGTCCTCTTTTGTTCAGATGCTCCAGAAGGAGCCAATGAAGGCTTTAGCAGTGTTCAGAAAGTAAAATTTCACACTGGTGTGTCTTTGGACCTCCTGGTGTATGATCCAGGTCCCACCAGAGCTAAAACAATTCTATGAGGAAACAAGCAGCACTTTTGAAGAAGAAATTGGGAGGTTCTTTCCATATAGAAACATCAAGTGGGAATAGCTATTGGGTAGTATTTGGGAGAAGAAATACCAGTAGATTGGGCTGATAGCAATAGAGGTACTTTCCTGTACATGAGATATTTAACCTGTGAGATTTTGCAGTTTTAGTTTACAAGGAGCTTCCCACTGCTGTAACTTCCCCTGGTAATAAAACACTTCAGTGCAATCCAAATGCAGCTTCATGAAAAAATGAAACCAGTAGTATTTATTTTAGGAGGGACTGCAGAAGGCAGCAAGCTATGTCTGTCAGCACAGAAGCAGAGGGGATCAGCCTTGATGTCATTAGGAAAGGGATATGTGGAAAAGTGTCTGCAGAGGAGAGCCCTACCCACTATGTGCCCTCTGCACACATATGTGTTTTCTCAAGAAACAGTTGAGATGGGCTGAGGCTAGGGCTCATCTTACCAATTTCTGTTATTTCTATAGAATGATGAACCCCAAAGGATCACAAGCCAGCCTTTAGCAATGATTAACTTGCAGGAAGCTTGGCCAGAGTCCCACTCTCTTTATTTGCAGGAGGTCTGGCAGACACTGCCATACAACTCGCATCAGGGATCAGGACAGTGTTTTTGCAACATTTTTCCCCCTTTGCACTTTTTTTATACATCGGCAAGTAGTCCCCAGTCAGTCTTCCGGGACTGAGAGCAGGGCCAACACCAGGCTAAAAAGTGAGAGAAACTGATGACAAATTGTGGGTGAGGGGAGATGAAGTGTGAATTTCTAGGAAATGGTCTTGGGAAAGAGCAAGGTCAGTGAGGAGCGAATCTCAGCCAGATCAAAGGGTGTGTGGGAAAGATGATACTGCAAGGAAGTTAATGAAGTGCTTTTAAACAATGGTGGGAAAGGTAAGAGACCAGAGAGGCTGAGGTGGGGATGGGAACACTCATTTGAAGGGATTTCCTTTACTTTTTTCTTGTTAAATGAGCAGTTGGCACGTGAGTGTCTGTTTACGGCCAGCAGCATAGCCAAAGACCAGTGCTGATGGGAACTGTCTGGTTTGGTGAGATTTTTTGTTTCCAGCCTTCTGGAGACCTTGTTTGTAAGGCATGAGGAGTCATCACCCATGACTGCAATAGGAACCAGTGAGGACAGTCCTTGCTGTCTCTGCTGACCTGCAGGATGCTGACATGCTCCTATGGACCCTTTCCAGAGATGCAGACCTAAAGATTCTTTTGGGTTTCTCTTGAAGTCGTGCAGCTGTTGTTGCCCATGGGCAAGCTGTTAGCATGTCATCTGAAGAGGTTCAGCAAAGCTGGAGGGTGCAGATCAGCTCTCTGCCTCTCTTGTGTGAGATGATGGAGAGACAGAAATATCTTGCAGTCAAAACCAAAGCAGTAGAGAGAACTCCTTGCTTACTGGCATTGTTAATCAGAGAGAATACTTAATGTAATTAGCAGAGGCTCCCCAATGACTCTATACGAAGCAAATTGTCTCTCTCCACTGTGCAGGGGGCTGAGTCCACCACATCAAAGCCTTGTTAGACCGAACAAGCCTTGGATCCTGTCTTGGGTTATGTAACCAAAATTGTTTATTCTATTTTTCCATCTGTTGAAACCAG